>JAPXFQ010002436.1:0-160965 GCA_028564705.1 Apricaphanius iberus | reverse complement strand
GTCTATGCAATTATTTCACATCGCCTTATGCATCGCTAAGAAAAATATCCTCTTGAACTGGAAAAATAAAAATACTCTGAATATTAATCAATATAGAGATCTCCTTCTGGATTACATTGGTCTAGAAACGGCATCTGCCTCCACATCTGGTCAATCTTTCTGGTCACCCTTGATCAGTTCCATCACCTAGTGGGGTCGGGCCCTTGATTCCTTTCTGTGGGACACGGTTGCCGATGTGGAGCTTAAGGGTTGGTGGTGATTGCGGGGAGGTCCTTGGGGGTGGGTCCGCTTGCGGTTCGGCGGTAGGTGCCGTGACCCTCGCCTGGGGTGGGACTTTGGGGGCTTTGTGTGGTGACTCCTAGTGGCTGCATGCGGCGCCTTAGAGGGGTCGTGCTGGCGGACACGGGTTACTGGCCTGGTGCTGTGCTGCTCTGGGGGGGTCTGGGCTGGGCCTGGGGCTCGGGGTTCTGGGGCGGCGTGCCCTCCGGCTGGGGCCCTGGCTGGGGCTTGGCCGGGGGGGGGCGCTGCCGTCGGTGCCGGCTGGGGGGGGCTGTGGTCGGCCGATGGTTGGCGGGCGCTGCTGCCCTTTCCATCTCCCCGGGCTGGTTCTTGTCGCTTGCTCCCCGGTGGCCGCTTGCCGCGTCTGGGCGTCGGCGAGAGTGCGCGGCGGGTGGCCGGCGTCTCCGGGCCCGATCGGCTATATTGACACTGGACATGGCTCCTGGGTCTTGGTCTTAGCCCTTGCGGGGGTGCTGAGGTGGGGGCCTCTGGCCGGTGTTGGTCGGCCTTCACGGTGACTGACCGGTTGGTGGGGTTTGGGCTGGTGGGTGGAGGTGCTGGGTTCTGTTGCCACCCAGCCATCGGGCGGTAGTAGCAAGGCTGGAGGATGTCGGCCTGGGGATTGGCCGCCCGGGTCTGCTCACGGGCCTGGCGCGGCATGTCCGGGGTACCCGAGTCGGTGGTGCGCCGGGTTCCGGCCTCGGCGCGGGGGCCCTCGGACGCTGGCGGTGCCTGGGGCGTCTCTTATTGGCGGGGAGGCTTTTTACCATCTAGCACAGGCGCTCGTTTTAACGGGGTGCGCTTGGGACGGGAGGGCGTTGAGGGGGATGGGGGGCTAAACTCAACCTGGGTATCTAGTGACATGTGTTTTGTTAGCAGTGTGAATGTTGGGAAGGATTTAGGTATGCCCCTGGCATGGGGTCTGTTGGATGGCCTGGGCCTCCATGGGGCTCGGAGGTGCCGCTGCCATTGGCCCCGACTTGACGTGCTGGGGCCTCCCACCCCTGGGGGATCGGGCTGAATGGGGGTGCCTATTGGGGTCAGCAGGGGAAGTGGCTCCCTGGGGTTGGCATCGTGTCACCCCAGTCATTTCCTCCCCATCCCCATTTGCCTCCGCCACCTGCTCCTTCATTCTACCATTCACAAGGCCTTGGAACGTGGGCACGTCACTGGGGTGCGGGATGGAGCTTCCGTCTTCGCTACCCGGTGGCGGCCTGGGTCCCGATTTTATTGAGCAACTTAGACACTTACACTTGCAACATTTACATGGAACTCACATGTAGGGACCTGGCGGTGTGGCGCATTGGCGCTGGGGGCGGGACCCCTCATGGGGGGGCCCCCTATAGGGGCCCGTTGTGGGGGGCCTCGCCTGTGGTGCCGGCACCCACTGGTTAAACGCATCTAGACACTGAGGGCCCGGGGGGGGAGATGGGGGTACCCGGCAGTATTCCCATGTCCCCCCCCTCTGTTTTAAGTGCACATTAGAACAACACGCAACAACACCACATTGAGCTGGGGGAGAGAGGCTGGGGAGTCTTTCCACACCCCTGTTCGTTGGACCATCAGGGTCTGGAGCCCGGATCGAAACATCACGCCGTCTGGTCGGGGTCCTGGGCTGGTGGACTGCTCTTGCCGATGTGGGGGCCTTGGCGGTCTGCTTGTCCCCGTCCTGGTGGGCAAAGGGGTCTGTCTCCTGGGTGCAGGGGCAGGGTTATCTATTGGGGCGTCTGTCCCTGGGCCTGGGAGTATGGAGTATAGTGTACGTATGGGGGGTATGAATGAGTGTATAGCGTCCTTTTTTCGTATGTCCTGTATTTGTAAGAATGTGTACACATGAGAGGGAGGGTACGTATGAGTGTCTCTGTCTATCTATGTCTACCTGTCAGGTTGGGTGTTTGGCTGCTCTCTGGCCTGATGCATCTTCTTCCCTCCCCGTCACTCCCCGTCGGTGATGGTTGCTCCTGCCCGCTGGTTGATGATGGCTCCCGATGCCTGGGGCCGGGGGTCCCGGTTGCGGCCCGGCTCGGTCCTGGTGCATGTCGGGCGGGTCCTGGGTGGTCCGGTGTGTCGGGCGGCCGCTGTTTCGGGCCGACGTCCTCCTTGGATTGACTGGGGCACCTCTTCTAGGGGTGCCGAGGTTGTAGAACAGGTTGGTGCCGTCCGGTGGATCGGTGGGGACCGTGCCTGGCGCCCAGTCCTCCTGCCGGTTCCAGGACTTCTGCTGGCTGGTCTGTTCGCCTGGTGGGGCTGTCCGGCATTAGCTGGGCCCCTGATCTTGGCCGCCCTAACGTGGGGCGGGATCTGGACCCGGGAAGCTTGAAGAACTGGATGTTCACAGGAGGGTGCCCGGCTGGGCGCTGGCCTGGGGAGAGCGTGTACTTTCCGCTGTGGCTCTTGCTGTTGG
The DNA here is from genome assembly GCA_028564705.1 of Apricaphanius iberus. Classification (NCBI taxonomy): domain Eukaryota; kingdom Metazoa; phylum Chordata; class Actinopteri; order Cyprinodontiformes; family Aphaniidae; genus Apricaphanius; species Apricaphanius iberus. The sequence goes on along the minus strand of JAPXFQ010002436.1, from coordinate 158,282 downwards.
CTCTTGGCATGGGTGCTTGGAGGCGGGCCGGGATTGGTTGCGGTGGGTATTGTCCCTGGTGTGGTCGGCGGCGTGTGTTTCCGTGCGGATTGCTGCGGACCTCCTTGCCTGGGCGGTGGCGGCGGGGGCCCTTGTGTCGTTCTGGTCCCTGGTGGGGGCCCCGCTGGGGGGGCGGGGTGCCCCTGGTCCCCGTGGCCTCCGGTTCCTGATCCGGGCCCGCCCTGGCGTAGCCGGTTACCGGCGGAGCCCGTGGGCTCGTCACTGCGATCTCTCGGGCCCCAGCATTGCGGCTGGTGGGTGTTCCCCTGGGGCTTCCATCTGTTCCCCTCTTGGCGGGTGATCGACCTTGCGCTGATCCGTCTCTCTGCCGTCCGGCAGAGGTGGAGGACTGGGATGTTTTCTTGTGTTCTTTGTTTGCCTCCCTGTCTTGTGTCGTCGGTTCGCACCTCTGCTGGTCCGGTTTCTTTTCTTCACCTTCTTCCTTTCTCCCTTCTTGTCTCAGTTTAATGTCCATGACGTCAGGAAATTGAACCCACAGTAATCACTAATAAAGATTTTTCATACATATACATCAAGTGGCGTACTACAGCGAAGCTGTAATACTCTGCTTGGGAAAGTAAAACTGTTGGGCTTGTACTTGGTACTCAGACACCAATTCTGAGTAGCATACTGCTAGACAGGACACGTTAAAAAAAAAAAAAAAAAAAGTTACACGTAGAGCTAAATTAATGCAGTGTTTAAGTCCACTTTATTTATAAGATTGTAATACCCAAAGTAGGTTAATTATTGGCCCTTCTTAAATGTTTGCTGTTTTTTTATTTTTTATTCTTGTTTCAGTTGTTTCCACTTTACCTTAATGCTATAAAGGAATAATGTTGTTTACATTTTCTAAAAGTAGAAATTTGAAAGAGTGGTGGGCCTTTGTCACTATTCTCTGTGTGAGAAAATGTTCCAGCTACTTTTGAAGACAAAATAAAAATGGCACCTTTTTCAATAGCCTAACTAAAATTGTAGTGCTTATTACAATTTATACATTTATTAAACTCAAGTATGCATGAGCAAGATATTTTATTGTAGTTACCTAAAAGCGTTTAGTAGTTTTTGTTTTTTATGAGGGAGGGTCCCCACATATCGGTATATATATATAATATATATATATATATATATATATATATATAATATATATATATATATAATTTATATATATATATATATATATATATATATATATATAATGCAAAGCCACTCCATTTTAGTCGTTATTTCAATTTTACTAATAAAAGATCTCGCAATCTTACATAATCCCGCAATACGATATCTTATCTCACAGGATGCTAACGCATTCTCGCCATAGACTCTGGAACTTTAGCACTTAGAACAAGAGAGGAGTGTGGTGGAAATCTGGGTGTCTGAGAGTTCTTGGATGAGAGAATAAAACAAAGTGTCAGCCTTATTCGTATGTAGTTTATTTTACGTGCACTGAGGGACTCCTACTGAGGACTCTGTTTTTTCCTTTACAAAGTCAGAAGTATTTATATGTTGATTTAACCACACCCTATCATATCTGTTGCTGATCAATGCATTCCAGACGACAGATGACTTCAAATACATTTAAACCGCTGAGTGAAAGGACACTCAGTCTCAACAATCAAACAGGATGTGTCACCAGACAATCAGGATATAGTTAACAATAAGGAACACTTTGTATAATGCTGAGAAAGACAGTCACAGAATCAGTCATCAGTCAACACCAGATAATCACAAGAGTTTTCATAAATCAACATGAGATATTTACATTCAATTGGTTCTTGTTTGTACCTTAGAATCAGAACAACTATCTACGAGCTGAGTAAGAGAATTCAACTTTCATAAATGTCCCAGTATGAATAATACAATTTTCTGTCACAAAGAGGTATTGAGTTCTATTGATATTTTTTAAAAATCTACTGTTGGGTAAGCACATTTTGTAATATTAGATTAACCTGCTTGAGTTTTACTTGTCAGACATGAATGAACCAAAAGAAATTATGCCCACATTGTCAATAGAAATGCACGGAGTTTGGCTAACATTAGCTAACGTTAGTAGGCTAAACGTTACTTTGAACAATGGCATACCACAGTATAAAGTGAGTTGAATGATATACTCAGTTATTTCTGTAATTTATTAATGTCCCCTTTTGAGAGTTGAATTCAGAAAGTGAATTACCTGAATTAAAATTTTATACAGATAATTTTTTATTAAATGCTTTGTAGCACTTTGAGATTGCCTATGTAAAGCATTACTTCAATTGTCTTCACATTTAGATTGGTGGATCTTCCATCAGAGACTGCGTTAATACAGTTATGAACATGTTTTTCCTGTTTCCCGGGTGAATCTGTATTGTATAATCTGTAAAATAACTAAATGTGATGTGGAATTTTGTGGTTTTCTATTTCATCCTGTTATCTTTGATCTACAAATGAACTACTAAAATGGCAGTTATTTTTTTGTCACAGTATCCTTAAATGTATATGTAAAGTGATGTTTGGTCTATATGTGATTATAACTTGGTATAGATGTTCAGTTATGATGACCTATTTTAGACCTTTTTAGAACCTTTGTCAAGTTTAGATGTGCAACATCTAGATTGCCGGTCACTTTTTAATACAATGGGGGTATGATTTTTTTTTATGCAGGCTTATATGCCTACACTTAATGCACCTTATAAAAACACGTTATAAACATCAAGAGGAAGATTAATTCTGACGTCCAGTGATGCATAGAAAAGACATGGAATTAACGGTCAGATAACGTCAAAGATGTCGGTTCAACTTTCATTTTGAAGCTATTTTTCAACCATGACGGGACGTCTCGGACTGATGTTTCAACAGTCATTAAACATCCAACTGTTAGCTGGGAACTTTTATACAAAGGAAATGCAGTTCAAAGTGTTGTCTACTACACACATCCTCTTGCTTTAGTGAGCTTTGTTGTTAAAAGAGGCTGTTGTGTTACCCACCAACTTCGCCCTGTAGTCAATCAGTGACTCCACCTTCTAGCCAATCAGTGGCCAACAGCCCTCTAAAGTAGCTTTTCAGTGCCTGTTTGGCCCTGATGGAACCATGGTAAAGTTGGTAATAAAAATGGGATCGGCTTGACTCAGCCCTACTTCTGCTAGTGGAAGAAAAATGGAGCCAGTACTGAGTAGGTCTGAGTAGTAAGTAGTCGAATTGGCCATCAGACAACTTTTTTGGAAACTTAAGGATCATCTGGCAGTGACCCCATCTGTTTAAATACTTAAAACAAAAAAAAAGGGGCACAAATTCATTCATATCCAATTTTGTTACACTATGAATTACATACAGAGGTCCTCCCAAAAATAGGAAACAATTCAATTTTCAATTCACTTTAATTTATGTAGCGCCAGTTCACAACAAATGTCATCTCAAGGCACTTTACAACAAAAGTCAACTCAATACAATTATACAAACATTCCAATCAGTTAAGTTTTCTATGTAAGGTATCCCAGCAGATTGCGTTGATTCATCGGCGTGAGGTTGTGCCCAGATCATGCAAACTCCAACCACAGCAATTCCTCTGCAAAACCTCATACTGAGCAAGCATGTAGCGACAGTGGAGAGTAAAAACTCCCCTTTAACAGGACGAAACCTCTGGCAGAAGCCTGGCTCAGTACAAGCGGTCATCTGCCACGACCGTCTGGGGGTCTGAGAAAACAGAGAAGAAACAGCATGGAGGATGCTCGGTGACTTTGAGCATCATCTGGACCAACGCTCCCCATCCAGCAGGGGGCATTATAGCTGAGCAGGGTACCAGACTGAGTAGAGCTTCTATGGCGAGAAAAACACTGAGAGAAAACTGGGTTAACTATTGCATTAACATTAGGAAAAATATATCTGGAGAGTAGTAGAAAAGAAAAGTAGAAGGTGTGTTAGGGTCAGTTGAGTCTGAAAAAGGATCCCCCCCCCCTAATTCTTAAGTATATTAGCAATGTTCGGTGTGAGGGAGATGGAGTTGAGGAGGGCTGCCGGACCGGGCTGCATCCTCCCCTCGCTCGCATCTCCCTCTACTCACTGCCTGGAAATCCAGGAGGAAAGAAGGAGGTAAGTGGGTAAGTATTGTAGTACTTATGCATCTCTCCTTGCTCATAGGACTACGCCCTCTCCAGAATCTATGTATTAGAGAGATAATATTATTGGTAAGTGATATAACTGGAGTAGATAAAGGCCCGCTCCTCCGAAGACTCTGGCTTTCTTTGTCCATCACTTCCTAGCCTTAAAACCTGGTGTAAATCTTTTCCTGTCCTGATTCATGATTCAACCTTTGTTCAATTCTGTAATCATTTTATTCAGGTAAATTTAAACGTTACTGTTAGAAATCGGAGAGGGATTATAAGGTCTAGTGTCTATATAAGTAACTATAGGCTTTATCAAAAAGGAAGGTTTTAAGACTAGTCTTAAAAACAGACAGAGTATCTGCCTCACAAACTAAAACTGGGAGGTGGTTCCACAGGAGAGGAGCCTGATAACTAAAAGATCTGCCTCCTATTCTACTTTTTTAAATCCTAGGAACTACCAGTAGACCTGCATTCTGAGAACAAAGTGCTCTGTTAGGAACATATGGAACAATCAGATCTCTGATGTACGATGGAGCTGATTATTAAGGTCTTTATAAGTAAGGAGGAGGATCTTAAACTCTATTCTGGATTTATCAGGGAGCCAATGGAGAGAAGCCAAAACAGGAGAAATGTGATCTCTCTTTTTAATATTCATCAGAACTCTTGCTGCAGCATTTTGGATCAACTGAAGGCTTTTAATTGCATTTTGTGGACTTCCTGATAATAAGGAATTACATTAGTCCAGCCTCGAAGTCACAAATGCATGGACTAGTTTCTCTGCATCACTCCTGGACAGAATGTTTCTGATTTTAGCAATATTCCGAAGGTGAAAGAAAGAAATCTTAGAAACCTGTTTAATATGGGATTTAAATGTCATTTCTTGGTCAAAAACTACACCAAGGCTCTTTACATTACCAGAGGCCAAATTAATGCCATCCAGATTAAGTGATTGATTTAGCAGTTTCCTTTTTAAAGGTTCTGGTCCAAAGACAACAACCTCTGTTGTCTGAATTTAGGAGCAGAAAATTTAGAGTCATCCAGGTTTTTATGTCTTCCAGACATGCTTGTAATCTACCTAAGTGATAGGATTCATCAGGTTTCTGTCATGGTTCGGCCCAAGCTCCTGACCCACATGCAGAACCACACTGAGACTGAATGACAATTCAAAGGGGTTTATTTAAATAAGAAAATAAATAGTTCAGCTAGAGAACGTCGGGAACTGGTAGGCATCTGGAAACGGAGAGATTGGATTAGGAAGGAATGATGGCTAATGGAAATTAATTGGATTCCTGAATGTGTCAGTACTCACTGATCCGGGGGGATGTCTGATCCTGGGAGGAGTAAGTGAGGTTGCTGAGCGGAGACTGGGGCTTCTGGGGAGTACGGGAGGAGACGGTGTGGCTGAGAGCGAGCAGGCAGGTAGAATGCTGCACAAGAAGCTGACTGTGATGGAGGTGAGTAATCCACTTGGAAAACAGCTGTCAAACTTGGAGGCTTGGACTGGTTGCTTCAAAAAACTCCATTCAAGAAAACCTGAAGACAACAAGAGGACTGAGAATCACAGGAGACCACGAGAAACTTGGATCTAGAAATACCTGGGAAACAGAGGCTTGGATGTACCGGTATGGTAACCATCAGGCGCTGAAGAGTTGTCAGCCAGCTCCTTATAAAGCACCAAACAGCTGATTGGGAACAGGTGGAAGCAATCAGCCAGTGCAGCAACTCAGTCACAGATCCTCTCTGAAAGAGAGGACTCGCTCCGGATACAAAACCTCACAGTTTCATGGATAAATATAATTGGACAGATATGATTTAAACCAGCCTAGTGCTGTTCCCTTGATCCCTACAACATTTTCGAGCCTTTCTAAGAGAATATTATGATCGACTGTGTCAAAAGCAGCACTGAGATCTAGCAAGACCAGAACTGTCACAAATCCATTATCTGAGGCCATTAGAATATCATTAGTAACTTTTACCAGTGCTGTCTCAGTGCTTTGATGAGCTCTAAAACCTGACTGAAATCCCTCAAACAGGTTGCTGCTGTTTAGATCAGAATCAGCTTTAATCGCCAATATGACACATACAATTATGACGCATACAAGGAATTTGCAGATACAGTATAACCTATCCAAGATCATTATCCAGGTCACTGTTGGGCATGCAGCCACCGGGCGCCGCTCCCGTTGCTCACATACTTGATTAGCAACTATTTTCTCAAGAATTTTGGATAAGAAAGGAAGGTTAGATATAGGTCTGTAGTTAGCTAAATAATCTTGCTCCAGGGAGGGTTTCTTAAGTAAAGGTTTAATTACAGCAACCTTAAATTCCTGTGGCACATATTCATTTATTAAAGATAGATTCATCATGCGTCATTGTGATGCCTTTGTGTGTGAAGTAGTTCATAGGTTGTTTAGAGAAGATACAAATAAGTTCATCATTAATGTATAGTCAGCAGATCTATGTTAGGGAGCATAGTCACTGAGTGGGGAAAATCTGTTAGAATTGCGACAGGTTGGTGGTGCCCTTTGGGCAGAGAACTATGCTTTCGACGTACCGTCACCCAGCCGGCCTGAGATCCCAGCTGCGTGGGTTCTGTTGGAGGACTGCTAGGTGATTCTATCCTTGTTGGCTCCGTTCTGTCTAAGAGGCCTCGACTATTTACTGTATTCTCAACAACATGGAGCCGGGCCTCTAACTCTGAAACCCTTGCCTGCAAGGCTACGAAAATGCTACATTTATTACACTTACCATTATCACTAAAGGAGGCGGGAGAGTAACTAAATATCTGACACAGAGAACAGGAGAGAGGAGCCGCAGAGGGGCAATGAGAGATGGAAGCTATAGTTGCTACGAAACCGTGTGAAAAACGAATGGTTCCCAAAACGTAAAGTACACCAACTGGAAATAAGTGTAGTAGTGTGCTTGTGTGTTAAAAATAACTTATAAAGACCTCAACACAGAGAAAAACAGATCAATCGAAGAGAATCTGAGCACCAAACAGCTCCGCGGAGCTCAGCAGTGACAACAGGAAGTGACGCAGCAAGTGTCGCCATACTCACAATCCGTCCGTCTCAATCCAACAACTGAGGTGGAGACAATTATGAAAAGATACAAGAAAACATTCTCAACTTCCTGCTGAAAAAAGAACATCAAGGAAAAATGGGCAAAATAGAGTTTTACTTCATCACAACAGTCGATGAGGATGGAGCTAAATTCACCACAAGATCAACAGTCTTTGCAGTCTCCTTCTTCTTCCTCCTCCATGCCACATCTCCCCTACCTCCACATTATCACTTGACTCTCCAGATACTCCCCTATTAGACTAAACTGATAAACAGGCTCAAGGCCAGTGGCCAGGCCTCGGAGGACTGGACCTACTCATTCAGGTTTCTCAACCCCCCAAAACAGATCACAAAGTCCATGTAAATTATATTGCACCCATTCAACATCACCAGTCTTAGCAGGGCAAGTAAAACCAGGCACTGCAGCCACAAATACTTCCAGTCCGTTTTTTTATCATTGTCAAAGTTAAAAATAAGTTTTTAGGAAATACTCTTGTCTCCTCATTCACACCACAGTCACTTGACTTGACTTACCACTACTTGTCCGTTAGAGGGTTTTTTTTGTACACAAGGTAAATATAAGAGGTCTGAAATTCACACTGTAGGTGTCTTTGCACTGTGAGAGACCGCTTTTTAAAAGAATTTCTGGAGATCACATTGTATGATTTAAAAATAATTTATATGTATTTTCATTGCTGCACAGAATTATTTGAACACCTGGTAATGAGCGAGAGTTCTGGATCTCAAAGACCGGTTCCTCTCCGTTTAAAATGTCCACCTCTCCTCTACTTGTTCATCTAGATTAGTAGCACCTTTCTGAGGTTGTTAAGGACACCTGTCCACCCCACAGTCAGACCCCAACTACTACCATGGGCAAGACCAAACAGCTGTCAAAAGACACCAGAGACAACGTTGATGACCTCCACAAGGTAACTTTCATAACGATGCAGATGACACTCACTTGTATATTACAATGTCACCAGGTGACTTGGATCCCATCTAAACCTTAGTGAATGCATTGAACAAATCAATAGCTTGATGTCCCATAACTTTCTCCAGCTGAACAGAAACAAAACTGAAGTAATTATTTTTGGACCTAAAGAGGAACAATCCGGAGTCAGCACACAGCTTCACTTTAATACAGCTAGAAACTACTGATCAGGCCTGAAATCTAGGTGTAATAATGGACTCAGACTTGAACATCCAGGTTCACATAAAGGCAATAACAAGGTCAGCTTTCTATCACCTAAGGAATATTTCTAGGATTAAAGGACTGATGACACAAGGAGACCTAGAAAAACTCATCCATGCGTTCATCTTTAGTCGGATTGATTACTGCAACAGCGTCCTCACAGATCTACCTAAAAAGTCCCTCGGACAGCTGCAGCTGATCCAGAACGCTGCTGCCCGTGTTCTCACTAGAACCAGCAAAGTAGAACACATCACCCCAGTTCTAAAGTCCTTCCACTGGCTTCCTGTAGCTCAGAGAATATACTTCTAAATACTCCTACTAGTTTATAAATCATTGAATGGTTTAGCACAAAAGTTGTTGAAGACCTGCAACAATCGCAACTAGCATTCAACTCCAGGTGGTCTTGAGACAAGCTCAATAACTGTGCAGAGAGCATCACACAATGTGTTTCCAAAAGAATAAAAAGCTTCAAATGATGTGGTGTAAAGGACACTGGAACTGGACTCTACAATGGGAGAGTCTAGGTTTTGTGGTTGCCAGGAAAACCGTATCTGCCTGTCAATGTTCTGCCCAGTGTAAAGTGTAACAGAGAAAGATTTATAACGTGGTTTATTTTCATAATCTGGGTCTGGTCCCTTTGCCCCAGTGAAAGAAACTCTTAATGTTTCAGTATACAAAGGGAACTTGGATAATTTCAAGTTCCTTATGTTGTAACATAATGACATGGGCCCTTCCTGTTTAAATCTGACTGGACACCAGTGAACCAGTGCATTGGATGTGGAGAGACTTCAGCTTCCTGGACATAACCGTAAACTTGACCCAAAAGAATACTTTTGGGATGAATAAAACCAAAAATGGACAGCCCATCTAAGCCAACACCAGTATTTGGCCTCAGAAATACTCTTCTGGAAGAACTGTCAAATATTTGAATAAAGATACTCCTACATCTTGTGGGCAATCTTCCCAGAAAAGCCAAATATGATATGGCAGAATTCCATAGAGATGTAGATAAGGATGATTCAGTTTCAGTTGGACTTTTAACGTATTTATTTCAGAGCAAACGGTCCCCCACTCTAACATAGTTTCTCTCGCTGTGGCCTGTGTGAGTGTGTGTGTTATATCAGAGGTCTGTAGTCAAAACAAGATAAGAGAGTCCTCCAGCTACATCAGTGTAGGTAAAAGGTCCATGACTCTCCAGAATTCTGGAATATTACCCTGCTGCTCTTACTAATAATTACAAATCACTAAAAAAAGTAATCTTGAAATAATTCTTATACTACAACAACTTTGGCAACAATGGGTGGGCCAAAGGTAATTTTAAAATCTATTATACATAGACTCTCATTAAATGTCATGAGGGTATAAAAGCAAGCTTCGCATGAAATAGTGCACCTACAGTATTATACAGCTAAATTATGTCATAGCATATGATGGAAGCTAAAGGTTGGATGAGAAAAGTAGCTCCTCCTCATCCTCCTATTCAAGCACCAATGAAGTCCAGGGTCCTAATCCCTTTTTGCCATCCTCTCTGTGTGTTTCTGGACCATTACCCAAATCTATCCCTTCAATGTGGTGAATTTGGCATCACAGTCAGCAGGTGCTTATGTTTGAAAGCAGCGTGTCTTTAAAGGCTTCCCTGTAGGAGCCAAGGGACTTATGAGCTCTGCCAGTGACACAAGCAGTTGGGGTTTACTGTGCCACAGCAGAAGATGCTAAAGACAAATGGTGTAATAAAAACACAGTGCTACGCAGCTCATTTCAGTATCCACCAGCAGATTTTATGAATCCCATTTTCAACAATTTGAAGTAATAAATGGCATCAATGGTTTTCCAGACCACATATGACTTTGAATTGCATTTTAGCTTCAATTTCCAGACACCAATATGCTTCTGATGTGTCAGCAGAACAGAAAGGCAGAATATGGTTTTGCATTTGAAATGTTTGTTATGAAGAAATTGAAGTACAAGAGCAAAACAACTGGAAGATAGGGTAGTGCAAGGAGAGATGTTAAACGATTTCCAGATAATTTCAAGCATACAAAAGCCTAAATTGCCACTTGCATTGTGAAAATTAATTAAGATGAATTGTCATGCAGTCAAAACCCAGTTCCATAAAAAAATGCAGCTTGCACCATGTGCACTGAGACAATCTAAAGTGATTATTTTAGCAAAAGCAGGCAAGATAAGCTGAATATGTGAAAAGCACACTGTTTTTAAATAAAAAACGTTGTAAACTTTATTTCCTTTCATTGAATTGTTGTGAATTAAAAGTGAATGAGACTGTTCAGAGGATACCGGCTAAAACCTCCTAAAGAGAGCTGTGGTATGTAACAACTGAACCCAATGCCATTTAATTTGTAGTTTTCACAGTGTTTAGTAATGAAGAGAGTAAAGAGGAAGAATGAAAGCTTCAAAGACACCCGTATGATGTGTGGCCATTTTCTTGTCAGACCTGTGCAGTTACAGTGAAAACATACCGCCAAAACAGTCTGAGAGGGAGGCACTGTTCACTGCAAAAGATTAGGGACTTAGAGTGACTCTTCCTGACCTCCGCTGTCATCAAGGAAAAGAGAATAGTTCTTCAGGTAGTAGCAGGTTTGATTTGCTACACAAGCAGGGACATTTTTGGCTAGTAAGGTTAACACAAAATGATAGAAGCCCATTTATATGGAAGCTCATTCCCGTCACTCTGGATAAAAATAAATAAATACATAACTCATAATTATGAGATACCAAGTCATATTATGAAATAATAAATAATAATTAGGAGATATTAAGTCATAATTATGAGATGCTACGTCATAATTATGAGATAGTAAAGTCATAATTATGAGTAATTTTTGAGTACTTTCTACATATTTTTTCAATTTAGCAATGACTTCCTTTATTTAAATAAGCGTGTGAGTTACATAAAATATCAATTTGGCTCAAAACTGTGGTATGGAAGCCCATTCTGAATAAAATAAAAGAAATACATAATTTATAATTATGAGACAGCAAAGTCATAATTATGAGATAATAAGTCATAATCATGAGATGCCACGTCATTCTTATGAGATGGCAAAGTCATAATTATGAGATAGCAAAGTCATAATTTTGAGATACTAAGTCATCGTTCTGAGATACTAAGTCATAAGTATGGATACCAAGTCATAATTATGAGATAGTAAGGCATAATTATGGATACCAAGTCATAATTATGAGATACTAAGTCATAATTATGAAATACTAAGCCATAATTATGAGATGCTATGTCATAGCTATCAGATAGCAAAGTCATAATTATGAAATACAAAGTTATAATTCTGAGATACTAAGTCATAATTATGAGAGACCAAGTCATAGTTATGAGATGGTATGTCATACTTATGAGATACTAAGTCATAATTATGGATACCAAGTCATAATTATGAGATACCATGTCATAATTATGATATATCAAGTCATAATTATGAGATACCATGTCATAATTATTAGATACCAAAGTTTATTTAGTGATAACTTCATCTATATAAACAAGCGTGTGAGTTAGATTAGATATCAACAATCAAATCGGCTCAACTCAAATGTATGATGTTTGTATTATACTCGTGTGTTGCTGCACCATTAAAACCTTACCTCTCACCTTAAACTCTACGTCTGCGCCTGGGTCCTTCATCAACTCAACTATAATACATGTTAAGTATGACTTAGCATCTCATAATTATCACTTGGCATCTCATAATTATGACTTAGTGTCTCATAATTGTGACTTTGCTATCTCATAATTATTGAATAGTATTTCATAATTATGACTTAGTATCTTACGATTATGACTTGGTTATCTCATAATTATGACATAGCATCTCATAATTATTACTTAGTGTATCATAATTTTGACTTTACTGTCTCATAATGATGAGTTATGTATTTCTTTTATTTTCTGAGTGGCAGGAATGGGCTTCCATATAAGAGAGGGAGGCTGTGTTCTGCTCTAGAAGCTGATGGCTCACCACCTGGCTAAGCAAACCATGACTGATGGAAGAGTTCCTCATCCCAAGGTCAGGCTGCAGAGGCACAGCGGTGAACCATCTGTAGACAGTCAGAGGTGGCTAATAACTAGTTACTTTTACTCAGTTACTTTTACTCAGATCTATTTGAGTATCATAAAACAAGTGCTTTTGGGGTAGTGTTACTAGACCATACTTGTTACTTTTATGAAGTATCACTACTCTTGAGTAGTGTCTGGCTCATCTATCTACAACCAGTAACTTTGCTGAATAAAATGCTGCTTTGAATGAAAATAAATGAGACTCACACATAGTTAATGTTGGAGTGATACCTCCTGTTTGTACACAAGCGTCATTATGTTAACATTAATTGTCATCTGCTGAAGCGGTTTGGAGGTCCATTTGGGGAACTTGACCCTGGTCTAACATACATTACCTACTCTAGCTACTGCTTTTATTCGTTTTTTGTTTTTTTTTATATTTGGGAAAATGGATAAATGTTTCTAATAGTCAAATGTGTTATTTTACAATTTTGTTATGTATTTTATTTATTTTAGTCTTCAGGATTTGCACATAATTACGTTTTTAACCATTTACATATTTTTTTTAATATTAAATCATATGCTCTGATCTCAGAACGCACACTGAAGTACTCAATAGCTGAGTAGTCTTTTTACTTTTTTTACTTTTAAGTCATTTTTTATATTGCTACTTTGTACTTTTACTTGAGTTAAAGGTTGTATATGGAACATTTTCATAAAAAGCTACATAAAAAATACATCCACGGGGCTTTTAGAGGGGTGCAGAATTGAAAGTAAATTTTCTGAAAAATTCATATTTGAATCAAAATATAATAAAATATTCATTTATAAAAGGGATAACAATGATGCTATGTTTACATCTACCAGCCATCAGTGGGCGCCGTCATAGGTTGACAGATATGGTTTCTATGATCCAACTATATGGCCAGCAAAGCTCGGCTGGTACTGGGAAGAATGGTGGAGTCAGCAAGTCCAGCAGCTGCTTCAGAGCCCCAGAGATATTGTTATCCGTCTCAGGCGAGGAGTGACCGCAGAAGAACAGAAACTAGAGTAGTTTTAGGTGAAGCCTACACTAGATGGACCCACATAAAACATTTCTACAGCACCAAACACACATGGAAATGGAGACTTTCCTCCTGGTTCAGTAAGCTAACTCACTAGCTAACTTACTGTAGCTAACCTTAGCTGTCAGTTAAATTCCTCTAGGATACATTCCTCACTGGACACAGTTCAGGTTGGTCACTGGGCGTATCTGCAGCAAACCTGGCAACCCAACAGCTGGAATTATGTTTTTTATTGTTGTAACTACAACCTAGATACACTATGTCGCTATCATACTCTTGTTCAATATTCTACTTTTACGTAAGTACAATTTTCAGCTACTCTACCCAGGTATAGACATTAAAAATTTTATTTTTAATACTGTATCTATATAACCATAAAATCAAAGCACAAATCATTAACAGATTGGTACATCTGATATTAGCTTTATGAGGATATCAATCTGGCCAGAAACCAAGTTGCTGATCATACCAATTGTGCTAAAGTAGCATGTGATGTTCCAGGCCATTATGGCAAAAAACCCATCTTGCTGACAGCTAAGAAATGGTTTATCTGTAAGAGAAAAATCATTTGTTTCCCATCATTGAGCAGGCGTGTGTTATATTAGTGTTTAAAAGTATGTGTAATCTGGGTGTGTAGAGAGACCTGGCAGTGCTGGGACTCTTTGTGCTCCAGATGTATGTTTGATTAATAAACTGACTGGTTGAAGGCTGTATTTCACTTACAGAAGTTGTCTGTTTATTTAATAGGTTGAATTTTGTTGTTAGGTCACACACAGCCATCAGGTGGCGCTAACCAACACACTACCTCCACAATAGACATGTTTACGCGCCTAAGTGGTTTAACAGCGTCTGCCGGTGTAAACACAGCGATTTTTGATGATAGTTTGGGAACAAGATTTAAATAGAACTGGGGTAGACACAGCAATGTCAATGCTAGCTTGGGAACACGGTTCAGCTACTCTGACTGGAGATGGCTTTAGTCTCCCCCACCCGAATTCAGTGCAGAACTGGGACGATAATATGACGACGTGGCCCAGTATAACGTACAGCAAGATTTGCACAGCACAGCTCCTCATTTGTTTTGTTTTTACAAGGTCTTTCACATCATTAAGACAGGTATCTCAAAATAATGCTGGTCGGCAGTGGCTGTATTTAAAGTGTTGAATGACCGTCAGTGAAACAGTATGAGGTTAATCCGGACATTTCATGATATTTTACAAAATCCCCCTGGACATAATTTTATGGCCAACAAGGAGAAGATGTCCAGGCAAAAGAGGAAGTACGGCCACCCTAGTTAGTGTATGACTTATTCATAATTAACAGTATTGTCAGCTTCATAGCTAAAGTTGCTGAAGTTACCCTCAGATTCAAGTCTGCGTTTCTTTAACGGGTTGGAGGCAGTGCTCCGCTGGATGAGTCGCCGCCACTTGGGCTGGGTAGTGCGATTGTATCCCAACCACAACTCAGGGAAAGGATTTTCCTTGGTTGGTTTGCCGTCAATAAAGTGATAAGAACAAAGAAAAATGTTGCGGGGTGTATTCTTTAGATTCAATGGCCTCAGCCAGGCTCTCGATTCTGGGTCGGTATCATGCTTGCAAAAAAATGTAAACAATGGCGGGCATGGACATTGCCTCTTCGTAGCTGGTTTGTGGTCGCAGCACTCTCGATTTAACCACTCGTTCAGGTGCTTTCTCGAGTTATTGCAACTAACTACCGCACACGTTGTTCCCGAACCCCTTTTCTTCATGTTGTAATTGTTATATCCTCTTTGTCACCACGGTACATATCGGTACTATAGTATCACACTACGGAGCTAGCTGGCAAAAACAAACCCAGCCCGGCAGAACGGAAGTGGATTGCATATAAGGGAGGAGTTTAGGAAGCAAAGCGGAAAAGGCTCGTAAACTTGTCTATAGAAGCCTCACTCTCAGAGGGAGGAGGGACAGAGAGTGTATAAATAAACCCCTAGCGCCAACCTTCGGCCAGGGCTGACAATGGAAGACGCTCATCAAACATCTTCCTTTGCGGGTGAAGAAAGCTCGCTCCAGGGATCTCAAAGACTGACGACACCAGGTGAATCTTAAACATTGATAAACAAAAACATTGTTTTGTCCTCATAGCCCAACGAAAGGTTCCCTGAGTTTCAGAGCGCTGAGAAACGGGAGCTGGAAGCCGCATTACTTGGAGAAACTGTCAGTTCGGATTGGTGCAACTGGAAATTAAAGGAATACTTCGCCCCTGGAAAGATGAATGTGTATTTAAAGTGGGTCAGATATGTAGTAGAAATGTGAATTTTTTTTTGAATTTGGAGCATTCTAAACTGAGAAAAGCCAGCAAATGTATCACAAACCACGCCTACAGGCTTGTGGAGGAAGGCTGAATGTTTACCGTAAATGATTTTGCAGTAATTACTTACTGTAGAATTTATTTTGGGATAAAAAAGTGAGCATAATATATATTACACAACTTAGACTTTCTCATTAAAAAAACAATGTCAACAAGAGTAGCTTAACAGCTCTGCATATTATTTTTTTTTCTCCAATTGAAATTGCAATTTCTCTAAGCTGAAACATTCTTCAGGTTAACATATACTCTAAAATAGCAACCCTAAAGGTTAATAACAAACACAACAAATGTGATTTATAACGTTTATTTAAAAAGTAAATAAAATAACATTTTTAACACTCAAAGCTCTTGAATAGCTTCGGCAGATTCCTGATATCCACAGTATTTACCGTCATGAGAGGGGTATATTCGTCTGATGTCCAAAACAACACAGGTAGGCAAAACTAGACGACAGCCTTTGCCAAGTCTCTCGCCTTGCAGGACCCACTCCATAAAGTGACGGTAGGCTGTAAGATGGTATTGTCTGCAAAACAGTAAGTAATTTCCACCTACAGTATGCTAGAGTAGATATAAATATAACAACAATAGCTCAGCTGACTTCGTGGGAAGAAAACTATGGTAATACCGGGTGTACAAACTCAGTACATGACGTCTTAGTAACAAAAAGAAAAACAAACAAAATACTAACTTTACACTAAGCCGTCTGTTTGTCCCTGTGGGCTTTGGCTGGCGTTTCCAGTTGATCTTCGGGATCCTGAAGTAGGTTTCTAGGAACCCCTCTATCCATGTGTGGTTCAAAATTAGTGTGTTGATTTGCACATGGTAGTGGTGCCGTTGTTTCATCGGCGGATTCAGCGATCTCGTCCAGGAGAAATTGGCATCGCTGAAATTCGTGACAGCATAAAGACTGCGGCTCGTATAGGTAGCCGCGAGCATGCGATTCTCGCAACACATCTTCAAAATCCCCTTCTGCCATTTCAAATTCAAAACTACCTTCCATTGTGATTAGCCTACTATTCAAACTTTCTGCATCAAGAGCCTGTTAGCTTAGCTTCTACAGAAAGACGGCGGACACGACACCTTTACTTTCTGTGAGTGAGATCCCTCCCCATATGGGCGTGGTGAAAACATGCGGAACTAGTACTCAATACTGGCTGTAGTCTTATGCCTCTGGCCGAAAAATCCTCCGATGACGCAAAATGACGATTTTTGCGTTATCGGATGACTTTTTTCAAGCCTAAAAATGCACAAATTTCTCCTCTCGGGGGGATATGAATTTTCCCAAAAAAGAGTCATTTTAAATCCTACTACTTGAGTTACTTAATCCAGTGGGGGTTTTACTTTCTTTGTTAGTGTTTAATAAACATAATAGAGCTGGTCCAAACAGCATCCCATGGCTGCTGCTAGCCTTGAACTAAGGCATGGCCACGTGTTTGACCCAGGTCCGCATTCAATCCATAAGCCATCAAAGGTGTTCAAATAGAGATAGGTTCAAAGAAAATTAAGAACAGAAACTAATCTTATTAGCCTAGTTTGAAACCTCTATTTCCATCAAAATACGGAATTAGATTTAATTTACCTTACATTGTTTAATTGGTTTACACATAATTACTCAATGGTGCTAATTAGTTAAAACTAATTACAATTAGTAAAATAATTTAGCTTTAATCCCAGCATTTGCAAATCAAGCCTTGGTTCTTAAAGCATCCAGAATCCTCCAAAGCATAACATCAGAATTCATGGTTTCTATTTTTATTGCATTTTTATCAATTCGTGTTAATTCGTGTTTTTATTTTAAGTTATTCATTTAGTTTGATCAGTAGTGTGTTAGTTACTAGCTTGAGTGATTAAATGTTTGTATTTTTCTTCTTTTGTAAGGAAACTTTGTATTTTGGAAATTCACTGTTGTCTAGGGATGGGTATCATTAAGGATTTATCAATACTTCTACTCTTAACGGTACTCCTTATAAATCCGGTACTTTATCGGTATCCTTATGAACTACAGCTATTTTATTTTTAAGAATTGGAACAGCAAAGCACAGAAAATAACAAAAAAAAAAAAATTAATAAATTAAAAAAACACTATATTAGAGAGTGCTTCTCAATTATTTTCTGCCATGCCCACCTAGGGAACAGAAATATTTTTTGTTTCGTTTTCATACTCCTTTTCTACTCTTTCCAGACTCCAGTGAAATAAATGCATGACATGTCAGTGTTTTATGTTTAGCACTGTTCCAGCAGCATTCTGTTGGCGTTTTTTTGCCAAACAGAGCTTGTTTCTTCTTCTTCTTGTTTATAATGTGTCCATTTACTATCACTGGTCATCACCATTCATAGAAGGATTGTTCTCCCAATTCATAAATATATCTAATCGTCACGCTAAGCGTCACATTTATTTATTTATTTATTTTTTTTGAGGGGTGGGGTGAGTGTGTTTAAGTTTTCTCGTTGTGGCTGGCAGGTCGTAATTCTGCCTACATGGAGAGGAGGTCTGAAAGCCCTCCTTACAGGAGCAGTAGCCACTAGATCACTACAGGAACACGTTTAATTGTGTAGTCCATTTTTGTTGTTAAATTCCACAATTCCATCTCTCTTTCCCACAATTTCGGATCTTTTCGTGCGGAGCTTCTACTGAGAGCATGAGGCGAAAGCCTACAGCGCAGCAGTCGCTCCTCCCACCTTCAGTCCCTGTGGTGTGTGTGTTTTTTAAGGGGGAGCCGGCTGTTAATACAGTGGTTAGCTTGTGTTTTTATCTCCCGCGAAAGACCAATATAACCTTAATTTACCATCAAGAGGTCCGAGCGGACCATCAGAATCTGCCCCGGGGGCTGATATAAATATATATATATATATAGACCAGGTTGTGCCCCCAAAATAATAATTTTCCATAAATTATTAATCTTATGACTGCGATAAGCAGTCCTTTAACTAAAAAAGCCAAATAGCTGCATTTTCTTTTAAAAACTCCAACATTGTGTATATTTGAAACACCACCAACACTTACATGCTGTTTAGGTAATGTTATCAGTACTATAGTGTTTAAAGTAAAACACTATAGTAAATTATATGATCTCCCTTAAGTCTTTGTCTGACTGGAACAGTGGCATAAAAAGAGCTTCAGAAAAACCTTCCACTTGCTGGAATTGGATGATCTTTGCTGAGACAGGTTGTAAAATTCCTGCTATATGGATGATATATTGATATCTGATGGGTTTTGCCAAGGTTGCTGAAATGTTCTTCCTGACCAATGAGCTGTGGCAATAGCCATTAAGCCTTGGAATTACACACACGTCTCATTCTTTGTCGTCCTTTTGTTCTTCACGTAGTTTGCTTTCTCTGCTCTTTTCCTTGTAATTTATTTTCAAAGGGGAAAGCTTCAATAATTATGCCATTCCATTCCAATTAATCTGCTCTCCCTTTTATAGTTCACTTGCATGACTAATGCCAGTAACCATATTTGTGGCAAAGAAAGCTTGTTTCCAGTTAAAGATGATGTTCTTGGTCATACATTGACTATTATGGGTGGCTCACCTCTGCCATCAACTAGGAGCACAACTACCACTCACTGGATATTTTATCTTTTTCAGACCATTTTCTGTTCACCCAAGACCTGGTGGTTTTGGAAAATCCTCATAGTTTTAGAAATATTCACAGTGACTAGTCTGGCTCCTACTACCATGCAGCATTCTGAGTTACGTATGTCTTCTCTTGTCCCTATTTCAGTGTTGGCTTTGAATTGTGGTGTGCTGTCTTCACTGCATCTAGGTGAATTACTCCCCTGATATACTGTTGTGTAATTGCCTAAATCACTACTGAACAGGACTAAAAATTAGTTGAGTGAGTCTTTATATAATTGAGATCATAGTCACTTCCTGCTTGCATGTGAAAGCAGCTTGGTGCAGTGTGTTCACTTTGTGGATTTAGTTTACAAACTGAAATGGCTACATATTAGATGACCTGTAGAAGCATTTTTACACACAGACCATAAGTACCTGCTAATTGGCTGGTATGTAGTAAGGTAACAGCCAAACAGAATGGGATGGACTACATTAAGGAAGAGCTGACCTCACTGACGTGTCCTTAATCATCATGGAGGGGCCCACTACAGGCTACAGGATGTACAGAAAAAATAAAATAAATAAAGTATCATTTAGCTATCAGTTTGAATCAGAATCACACATTTCTAAGAGAGACCCTCTGGCTGTAGGGAACATGAGACACAGTGACAGGTGTCAGTCACAGGAATAAACAGGGAGGCTGTAGGTGTAAGGTTTTCTGAAGGACAGAGGCTTGGAGACAGTGCATTTACTTTGGACTGGCCTCTGTGTAGCACTCACTGGTCCTGTCTAGACAGCCACCCCCCACCCAATGTCTGATGGTACACATTTAGGTTGTTTTCAGACATTCTGGGTCGACCATTTATAGACACTGTCCTTATTTCTGAATCCTCAACAGGGAAGCAGGATTGCTGATAGCAGCCAGCATGCTAACCATAACACCCTGTGAAGATTGGGAAATGGACCAGTTAAGATGACTCTGGGTCATTTTTGGCTCACAATATATTTTTTTTCGGGGCAATAGGGTATAGTAGTTTCCTCTAAGAGCTGGTTATGATAGCTGGTCTTGAACAAACTCAAGGGAGGAATGATTGTAAGCTGGATTTATTTGACTACAATTGCAAATCATATTATCAAACAGTCCTACAGCATAATGATTAAAACACTGTACATGAGCCCAGCACCTCTGGTGAGTAAAACTTTATTTGTATATTACATTTCAAGATAAAGATCACAAGGTGCTTCTCAACAGAGAATGAGATAAAAATAAACAGTGCAGAATAACATAAAAACAGACTTTTAAAAAATATATTTCTTAGGATGGCCTTTAAAAGCAACTCTAACTGTTCCTGGGGGGCTAAATGGGGGAACTGAGGGCAAGGCAATTTTATTTGTATAGCACACTTTCAACAGGCATTTCAAGGTACCCTACATGATTACAGAAATGTGAAAATTAAAACATAGAATCAATAAGAGAAAGCATAAATAAACATTTTTAAAACAAAGCATTTATTAAAAACAACAATTAAGGATAAAAACATTTAAAAATAGTATTGGCAATAGTAGTGTCAGTTACACATAAGCAACTCTAAATAGGTGTTTTTAATTTAAAATTTAAGAGTTCAGTGACTTTGCAGATTTGCATTCATCCAGGAGTTTGTTCCAGATGTGAGGAGAATAGAAACTGAACACTGCTTCTGCATGTTTGGTTCTGGTTCTAGGGATGATCAGTAGACTAGAGCTGTAGGATCTAAGTGATCTAGAAGGTTTGTACCACGATAGCAGATCTCTAATGTACTCTGGTGCTAAATCATTCAATGATTTATAAACTAATAAAAGCACTTTGAAGTCTATTCTCTCAGCTATAGGGAGCAAGTGTAAAGACTTTAGAACTGGGGTAATGTGTTCTAGTTTTTTGGTTTTAGTGAGAACACGAGCAGCAGCGTTCTGGATCAGCTGCAGCTGTCTGATTGATTTTATAGGCAGACCTGTGATGATACTGTTACAGTAATGAAGGCGGCAGGAGATAAAAGCATGGATGAGTTTTTCTAGGTCTCCTTGTGTCATCAGTCCTTTAATCCTAGAAATGTTCCTCAGGTGATAGAAAGATTACCTTGTTATTGCCTTTTTGTGACCCTGGAGGTTCAGGTCTGAGTCCATTATTACACCTAGATTTCTGACCTGGTCAGTAGTTTCAAGTTGGACCAACTGAAGTTGTGTGCTGATATTTAATCTTTTTTTCGGGGTCCAAAGATAAGTACTTCAGTTTTGTTTTTGTTCAGTTGGAGGAAATTATGGGACATCCAGCTGTTAATTTGCTCAATGCATTTATTGAGGATCATGCAAATGTTAAATAGGAGGGGCCCTAGGATGGAGCCCTGGGGGATCCCGCATGTGATTTCTGCTTTTTGTGATGAGAACTGGCTAATTGACACAAAGAAGTTCCTGTTCCTGAGGTAGGATTTGAACCAGTAGAGTGCCGTACCAGTGAGTCCGACCCAGTTATCTAGACATTCCAGTAATATAACATGATCAACAGTGTCAAACGCCGCACTGAGGTCTAATACTACCAGTACTGTGGTTTTATCACAGTCAGTGTTTAAACGGATGTCATTGAAAACTTTGATGAGGGCTGTCTTGGTGCTGTGGTACTTACAAAATCCAGACTGATAAATATCAAAGCACTTGTTTATTATTAGGAAGCTGTTCAACTGTTGGAGCACAGCTTTTTCAATATTTTTCCGATAAATGTGAGATTAAGGATTGGTCTGTAGTTTTGCATTAACGTGCTGTCTAGGTTCTTCTGTTTTAGTATTGGTTTGATAACTGCTGTTTTTAAGAGCTTGTGGGAAAACACCTGACAGGAGGGATGAGCCAACATCAGCTGAAACTGCCAAGCGACACAGTTAAAAACATAACCTTCCACCGGGTTCACCGACTCGGAGGTAGGAAACTCAACAACACCCGCCCGCGACCAATTGTTGCCAAATTTGAACACTTTAAACAGAAAGAACAGGTCAAAGGACGTGGGAAAGAGCTGCGGGGGACGAATTACAGCGTCAATGATCAATTTCCGAAAGAAATCCTGGACAGAAGACGCGTGTTATTTCCAATTAGAAAAAAACATATTAGTGAGGGCAGTAGGGCTACGGTTAGTGTGGATAAACTGTATGTTAACGGTCAGCTGTTTAGGGACCCTCAGGTTACTCCATGGCTTTATTAGTCATATTTAAAAGAGTCTGTCTCCTGCCTCCTTCATGTCTGTGTCGATTCCTGTAGGACGGATTCACGGTTCCTTACACCAGCTATCAATCACTTGCATGGGGAAACCTTATTCAGACCTGCATGCTCACACACACACATAGGTGTGGGGACATTGGTGTGGACGGACATATCTTGACCTGAGGTTATCGTCATTAGTTAGCTTTTACCAGGAGCTTACCAGAAACATTAGTATTGTGTTCATTAATCCATGCTTGTGTGTAGTGAATGTGTAATTCTTCATTTTTATTACTGGATCTGAACTACTGGTGTGGTTCTGTTCAGTTTGCTGTTTTTGTTTGTTTTGTTTTACCGCTTCTCTGCCATCCGGCAGAGGCGGAGGACTGGGATGTTTTCTTGTGTTCTTTGTTTGCCTCCCTGTCTCGTGTCGTCAGTTCGCACCTCTGCTGGGGCAGTTTATTTTCTTCATCTTCTTCCTTTCTTCCTTCTTGTCTCGGTTTCGTGTCCATGACCTCAGGAAATTGAACCCTCAGTAATCACTAATAAAGATTTTTTAATACATATACATCAAGTGGAGTATTACAGCGAAGCTGTAATACTCTGCTTAGATGATGTAATTACCCAATATAATAATTATGGATATGCAATATTGGTAGATGTCTTTCCACAAATCCAGCAAAGAAGATGTAACAGGAACGCTGTTGAAGCAAAAAACATTAAAAATAGCATTAAAATGCAGTGAAATTACTACTTAGTTGTAATTCCAATTTCAGTTTAGAATATTAAGTAGTGTACTCTCCAGTACATCATTCTTATTCAAGAATTGATTACTTTCTGTTAGACGATGCTCTCCTTCCCAAAGTTACTGCCTGTAAATACCATGCAATTGTCATCTCAGATCATGCTCCAGTGCAGCTTGACATCTCCTTTTCTAATGCTCGGGCACCAGAGAGGATGTGGAGATTTGACTCTTCTATGTTGTCAGATTTACTTTTGTAAACATGTCACCTCTCACATTGACCTTTTTTTGGAGATAAACGACACGCCAGACTTATCCAAGTCATTAGTATGGGAATCTTTCAAGGCATATATACGAGGCCACATTATTTATTTTACTGCCCAGAGAAACAGAAAACGGAACAAACGTCTCAAATAACTGACTGAGCTTATAGCTAATGTTGACTTTCAATACTCTAACAATCCATTTCTGACATATTAAACAAAAGTTAATGCTATTATCTGAATTGAAAACTTATCAATTAAGGAAACTGAAAAATTACTGCTCAGAACAAGGCAAAAAGTATATGAGCATGGTGAAAGAGCGGGTAGGCCACTTTCTCATCAGCTGCGCCAGTCAGTTACAAATCATTCAATCTCAAAAATCAGACTAGATTCGGGCCAAATAGTGACAGACCCTAATCAGATTAAGAAATTTTAACAAGCTCTATATGCCAGTCAAACCTCATATACAGATGATGATATTGATTCCTTTTTAAACGAGTTAGATATCCCCAAAATTGATTTTGAAAAGCAACAGACACTTGACAGGCCTATATCTACATCCGAAATTTTACTGGCAATCGGCTCGCTCCAGACTGGGAAAAGCACCAGGCCCCAACAGATTTTGGTCAGACTTTTACGAAGCGTTTGCTGACAAATTAGCTAAACTACTCAGCGAGATGTTTTTGGAAATACATAATAAAAGTAAATTACCCCGAAACTATCCCAAGCTACGATTTCTGTGATTTAAAAAAAAGACCGCGACCCTCAAAGGTCTGAATCTTACCGACCGATCAGCCTACTAAATGTGGATTACAAAATTATCACAAAAATCTTTGCACTGCGTCTGGAAAAGGTTGCTCCTTCTATTACCCACGAGGACCAGACAGGCGTTATCCCCAATCGGCAATCATACTTTAACTGTAGACGTTTGTTCAACATTTTATACTCAGATCACTCTACCAATTGTCCAGAGTTAATTGTCTCACTCTATGCCGAGAAGGCTTTTGATGTGTAGAGTGGAGATATCTGCATTCTGTACTACACAGTTTTTGGGTTTGGCCCCGGATTTATATCATGGGTAATAATTTTATACTCAATGTCACTCTCCTCTATCCCTATTAATCAGCTGGCTGCCAATCTAGATTACTCAAATTTTCCATTCAAGATACAGAAAGACTCATTTACTAACCTCTGTGTTCAAATCTCAAATACATATAATAATTTATTTAATTGAAACTTCTCTCCACTTTTGGAGCAGAAAAAGACAGATCTGCTAAAATGGTCAGCATTGCCCATTAAATGGGCGGGACGCATTCATACAATTAAGATGGTTGTCTTGCGTAGATTCATGTACCTTTTCCAGAAGATGCCCCTATGTTTCCCAAGATGTTCTTTAAAAAGCTAGACGGAATTATTTCTTCTTTTATCGGGAATCAGAAATGCCCTAGAATCCGAAAATCTAAACTGCAGTGTTCTAAACTAGGAAGTGGTCTGTCTTTGCCAAACTTTATGTATTATTACCGGTCAGCAAATATTGTGAAACTGTGTGGTTGGCTTCAGTCATTTAAGGAAGAGGGCAGAGGGTCTGTTTGGTCCACCATGGAAATAGGGTCTTCTCTTCCTGGCTCACCTGTTTCATATTTATCCATTTAACTACCATTAACTAAAAAAATTTGCTTTACAAATCCGGTGGTTGAAAATACACAAAAAATCTGGCATCAATGCCACCGCTATTTTGGCCTTAAGCAGACACTTATCTATTCCTCTATTATTTCAAACCCGCTTTTTGTGCAGGCTCTGAGTGACTCTGGCTTTCAGACTTGGTATAAAAAGTGATCTGTTTGATATTCCAAAGTCTCATTTTTTCAGGTATTTGCAGGTCCGCAGCTTTATTATGAAGCACTTTATATCTTATCCTTTGCGACCTTCCCCTTCGCCACTTGAAGACTGTTTGCATCTCCGGCCTCTCTCTAAGGGTCAAATCTCTCACGCATATAACTTATTACATAAAATAGACCCCTCCTCCTTAGACTAAAACATCAATGGGAACAGGACTTACATGCTAAAATGTTAGCGGTGGTCTACCCCAGGAAAGTTAAGTAAATCGGCACCTCTGCTGGGGCAGTTTATTTTCTTCATCTTCTTCCTTTCTTCCTTCTTGTCTCGGTTTCGTGTCCATGACTTCAGGAAATTGAACCCTCAGTAATCACTAATAAAGATTTTTTAATACATATACATCAAGTGGAAAGTAAATCTGTTGGGCTTGTACTTGGTACTCAGACACCAATTCTGAGTGGCAAACTGCTAGACAAGACACGTAAAAAACAAACAAAAAAAACGGCTAAATAGTCAACGATAAGTTTTTGTGTTGAACTGAGCTCTTTTGTTCAAGTGTATTTAGATGAATAAATTCAGTTGGAAACGTACTCAAAATAACTTGGGGACTGGTATTCACTGGTATCTTAAACTACGATTATCTATGATTCAAAATCTGATATCATTTTTGCTCCCTAACACTAACTTAAACCATGAGTAACAATGATGACCTTTGATATTTACTGTGTATGAAGAGCATGGCCCCATGGGAGACATACTGCACAATAAGAGTGTGTAAATGAGCTAGCATTTGTATCTGTACTTGTTGAAAAGGGGAAAATATTTGTATTTCAGTAAAATTCTAATTGGGCATGATGTAATTACCCAATATAATAATTATGGATATGCAATATTGGTAGATGTCTTTCCACAAATCCAGCAAAGAAGATGTAACAGGAACGCTGTTGAAGCAAGAAACATTAAAAATAGCATTAAAATGCAGTGAAATTACCACTTAGTTGTAATTCCAATTTCAGTTTAGAATATTAAGTAGCATTGTGAATTTGTTTACCAGCCTTGGAGCAAGGGAATGAGTGAATGTGTGAATACTTGTACATTTGGATGTTTCAAAAGGGCAAGTGAACTTTGCAAACTAAGTGTGAGAATGGATTTATGGATAAAAGGTTGAATGACTGACTGCTTGATTGAATTATTGATTAATACATGTATTGAGTGATTTATGAAACTAACAAGATATGTGCATGTTCAAAACTAAACCGGCTAGATGCTTTTTGCCGCTTGCATTTTAGAATGCAAAGCTAATTTGCTATTGCTTGAAATGCAGAGCTACACAGCTGCATGATGAAGGATCTTTCGCTTGCGCAACTGAGTTAAAAATAAATAATATATGTCAGATAATTAACTAGTGTCCACAAGAAATTCTCTGCAGGAGATGGAGAAAAGAGGTGCCTTTAGTAGAATTGATGAAGGTCCAGTGGACCCCTGAGACCACACGAGATCATCCAGAGGACATGACACAAACCAAGGAGTGAAGATTCATCTCATGTGCTCCAAGGAACACCAACCGGCATCCAGATCAAAGGCAGTTCAACGAAGCATCATCTGAGCTACCGCGCCAAAGCCAAGAAGCAACTCAGGAGAGTACCAATCGGAGGAATCAGACTGAAAGAACCAAGGAAGATGAGAAAGATTGTGGGTTTGATCATTGCTCTCTATTAAGTAATAGCAGGAATAGTGCTGGTCCTGAAGGAGGTGAAGATGACACATAGAGGAACAGAAAACAACGCCCAATCACCAGAGCAAATGCAAAGGAAAGCAGCTAGAAGGAACTGTCTACCCCAGCAAAGTTAAGCAAATCGGCACGAAAGTGTGATGCAATATGCCACATACCGCACCACACCAGGTCAGTCAGTCACCAGTATTCAGCAAATTAAAAGCAAAATCATACACATATATCACAAACATATAGACGCTTTAGCATCTATAGGAAAATTAAACAAGTTAAATAGGGACAAGATATAGATTTCTGGTTTCAAAGTTGAGTGAGAACAATTAACAGAACCCTCACCTGTTCATTGTTAACAGGGTTAACAACTACATCTGTCTAGACATGTGGTTCGCTGTGTGAAACCGAAAAACCTGCCGACTGCGTTTCTTTTAAGCAGGAAAAATCTGTTTCACAGCCCCCCTGGCCAGGACAACTACCATCAGGTACAGTGAAGCACCAATGAGTCCTTTTTCAAAGACGAATTGATTAAATGCAAATGATTGTGGAGTCGACTTAAAATGTGATTAAATGCAATCCATGGTTTATCTAACTTAGCTATACATTTAAATGGCTCTCTAAATGTATTATTAGAAAGATACATGAAAGAGCACTACTGTCCATACTGAGTTTTACAACAAATCAGTGAAAATGTCCCAATTGTCCATAAAAATATTGCTGATAAAAGTGACAGGTTGTCTCGATTGGTCATACAAAGAAAAGATGAATGAAGCAAATAAAACAAAGACACAATGGAGATTGTTCATGTGGGTCTTGGTGAGGACTGATGGGGTCCTGGAGGTGAACTTTATTTATTCAGAGGCAGTTTAAGACTTGGAATGGCTCTGTGAAGAAGTTATTGCCTTGGATACTTAGATGTGTAGGAGGCGGAGAGGACAGTTCCCTGTAGTTCTTTCCAGCTGGATCGGTTGAGACAGCAGTCAAGTACATCAGTTTATCCATACTTGTCTCTCGATGGGTATGATGCAAAATGCCAAAAGAAATTACAATTAGTACTATGGTCGCAGTAATTGCCACCTTAATTATCATTCCTCTCTAATTTCCTAAATTTAGTTCTAACCACCCCCTCCCAGACCTGCCACTCATCCCAGCACTCATAGTAAATACTTCAGTTCTACTAAATTACTATTAAAGTTATTTTACTAGTTCTTTCTAATTTTCTAACCTAAGTGCTCAAAATATCTTCTATATAATCCAGGATTGACTGCTAATTGTAACAAGTGAAATAAATACATTCTACATTGTGTTAAATGCAATCAGACAAAATTGAATCAAATCCTGCCTTAACTTTAAGTATTCCTTTAAACACCTCATCAACATTTTATCAAGATTGATATTTCAATCACATTTTCACTATAACAGGCATTTTTAATCTTACCATCTTGTAAAAACCTATCCATTGTAGAGGCAAGTTGTTCAGTAAGATATCATCTCACACAGTTGTCATTGTCCATTATCAATTGCATGTCTTAATGGTTCTTATATCAAACTACTGTGGTAATAAATATGGTCATGCTAATTTGTAAAACCCTAAGCTTCATAAACTGTTTTGTTGATTTGCTATTTAGATATTGGATCCTGCAAATTTTACACACTTTTGTAGTTGTCAAATTGATTGTCCACTTTCTGTTTAATTCCACAAAATGTCAATTTAAAATACTGATCCATCGATAGGCATTATTAAAATTTACTGGCATGTTTATGTACTAAAGTGCATTTCTCAAATGTATCTTTCCTACAGTTCATAGTTTAAATCAAATTGTTTTTCAACTAGAATTATTTATATTTTAACATTGTGAACCTTTAATTATTCATTCCCCCTTTGACGAGGTCAGAACTGGCCTCGTCACTCAAATGAGTGGTAGAAGTTTTACACCCAGTGTAACTAAGTTAGCTGTTCTATGTGTGGTTCCTTGTGTTGGTACTAAATGGCAGTGGGCTTGGGATAGCAGCTACTGTCAGTGCTGTCAGATTGGTGATTTCTTTTTACTGGTTGGCGTAGTGGCAGGTGTAGTTGTTAACCCTGTTAACAATGAACAGGTGAGGGTTCTGTTAATTGTTCTCACTCAACTTTGAAACCAGAAATCTATATCTTGTCCCTATTTAACTTGTTTAATTTTCCTATAGATGCTAAAGCGTCTATATGTTTGTGATATATGTGTATGATTTTGCTTTTAATTTGCTGAATACTGGTGACTGACTGACCTGGTGTGGTGCGGTATGTGGCATATTGCATCACACTTTCGTGCCGATTTGCTTAACTTTGCTGGGGTAGACAGTTCCTTCTAGCTGCTTTCCTTTGCATTTGCTCTGGTGATTGGGCGTTGTTTTCTGTTCCTCTATGTGTCATCTTCACCTCCTTCAGGACCAGCACTATTCCTGCTATTACTTAATAGAGAGCAATGATCAAACCCACAATCTTTCTCATCTTCCTTGGTTCTTTCAGTCTGATTCCTCCGATTGGTACTCTCCTGAGTTGCTTCTTGGCTTTGGCGCGGTAGCTCAGATGATGCTTCGTTGAACTGCCTTTGATCTGGATGCCGGTTGGTGTTCCTTGGAGCACATGAGATGAATCTTCACTCCTTGGTTTGTGTCATGTCCTCTGGATGATCTCGTGTGGTCTCAGGGGTCCACTGGACCTTCATCAATTCTACTAAAGGCACCTCTTTTCTCCATCTCCTGCAGAGAATTTCTTGTGGACACTAGTTAATTATCTGACATATATTATTTATTTTTAACTCAGTTGCGCAAGCGAAAGATCCTTCATCATGCAGCTGTGTAGCTCTGCATTTCAAGCAATAGCAAATTAGCTTTGCATTCTAAAATGCAAGCGGCAAAAAGCATCTAGCCAGTTTAGTTTTGAACATGCACATATCTTGTTAGTTTCATAAATCACTCAATACATGTATTAATCAATAATTCAATCAAGCAGTCAGTCATTCAACCTTTTATCCATAAATCCATTCTCACACTTAGTTTGCAAAGTTCACTTGCCCTTTTGAAACATCCAAATGTACAAGTATTCACACATTCACTCATTCCCTTGCTCCAAGGCTGGTAAACAAATTCACAATGCTACTTAATATTCTAAACTGAAATTGGAATTACAACTAAGTGGTAATTTCACTGCATTTTAATGCTATTTTTAATGTTTCTTGCTTCAACAGCGTTCCTGTTACATCTTCTTTGCTGGATTTGTGGAAAGACATCTACCAATATTGCATATCCATAATTATTATATTGGGTAATTACATCATGCCCAATTAGAATTTTACTGAAATACAAATATTTTCCCCTTTTCAACAAGTACAGATACAAATGCTAGCTCATTTACACACTCTTATTGTGCAGTATGTCTCCCATGGGGCCATGCTCTTCATACACAGTAAATATCAAAGGTCATCATTGTTACTCATGGTTTAAGTTAGTGTTAGGGAGCAAAAATGATATCAGATTTTGAATCATAGATAATCGTAGTTTAAGATACCAGTGAATACCAGTCCCCAAGTTATTTTGAGTACGTTTCCAACTGAATTTATTCATCTAAATACACTTGAACAAAAGAGCTCAGTTCAACACAAAAACTTATCGTTGACTATTTAGCCGTTTTTTTTGTTTGTTTTTTACGTGTCTTGTCTAGCAGTTTGCCACTCAGAATTGGTGTCTGAGTACCAAGTACAAGCCCAACAGATTTACTTTCCACTTGATGTATATGTATTAAAAAATCTTTATTAGTGATTACTGAGGGTTCAATTTCCTGAAGTCATGGACACGAAACCGAGACAAGAAGGAAGAAAGGAAGAAGATGAAGAAAATAAACTGCCCCAGCAGAGGTGCCGATTTACTTAACTTTCCTGGGGTAGACCACCGCTAACATTTTAGCATGTAAGTCCTGTTCCCATTGATGTTTTAGTCTAAGGAGGAGGGGTCTATTTTATGTAATAAGTTATATGCGTGAGAGATTTGACCCTTAGAGAGAGGCCGGAGATGCAAACAGTCTTCAAGTGGCGAAGGGGAAGGTCGCAAAGGATAAGATATAAAGTGCTTCATAATAAAGCTGCGGACCTGCAAATACCTGAAAAAATGAGACTTTGGAATATCAAACAGATCACTTTTTATACCAAGTCTGAAAGCCAGAGTCACTCAGAGCCTGCACAAAAAGCGGGTTTGAAATAATAGAGGAATAGATAAGTGTCTGCTTAAGGCCAAAATAGCGGTGGCATTGATGCCAGATTTTTTGTGTATTTTCAACCACCGGATTTGTAAAGCAAATTTTTTTAGTTAATGGTAGTTAAATGGATAAATATGAAACAGGTGAGCCAGGAAGAGAAGACCCTATTTCCATGGTGGACCAAACAGACCCTCTGCCCTCTTCCTTAAATGACTGAAGCCAACCACACAGTTTCACAATATTTGCTGACCGGTAATAATACATAAAGTTTGGCAAAGACAGACCACTTCCTAGTTTAGAACACTGCAGTTTAGATTTTCGGATTCTAGGGCATTTCTGATTCCCGATAAAAGAAGAAATAATTCCGTCTAGCTTTTTAAAGAACATCTTGGGAAACATAGGGGCATCTTCTGGAAAAGGTACATGAATCTACGCAAGACAACCATCTTAATTGTATGAATGCGTCCCGCCCATTTAATGGGCAATGCTGACCATTTTAGCAGATCTGTCTTTTTCTGCTCCAAAAGTGGAGAGAAGTTTCAATTAAATAAATTATTATATGTATTTGAGATTTGAACACAGAGGTTAGTAAATGAGTCTTTCTGTATCTTGAATGGAAAATTTGAGTAATCTAGATTGGCAGCCAGCTGATTAATAGGGAAGAGAACACTTTTACCCAGATTCAACCGATTACCTGATAAAGACCCAAAGCTACCGGGTAATTTTAACATTTCTGGGATGGATATTTCAGGATCCACGATATATAAAAGGAGATCTTCTGCTAATCCCGCAGATTTTCTCAATGTCCCGCAAAGCAATTGCCAATGTCTCGATAACAAAATCAAAAAGTAAGGGGCTCAGGGGGCATCCCTGACGAGTGCCTCTTTGTAAAGGGAAACAGTCTGAGATCGTATTGTTAGTGCGGACAGAGGAGAGTGACATTGAGTATAAAATTATTACCCATGATATAAATCCGGGGCCAAACCCAAAAACTGTGTAGTACAGAATGCAGATATCTCCACTCTACACATCAAAAGCCTTCTCGGCATAGAGTGAGACAATTAACTCTGGACAATTGGTAGAGTGATCTGAGTATAAAATGTTGAACAAACGTCTACAGTTAAAGTATGATTGCCGATTGGGGATAACGCCTGTCTGGTCCTCGTGGGTAATAGAAGGAGCAACCTTTTCCAGACGCAGTGCAAAGATTTTTGTGATAATTTTGTAATCCACATTTAGTAGGCTGATCGGTCGGTAAGATTCAGACCTTTGAGGGTCGCGGTCTTTTTTTTAAAATCACAGAAATCGTAGCTTGGGATAGTTTCGGGGTAATTTACTTATATTATGTATTTCCAAAAACATCTCGCTGAGTAGTTTAGCTAATTTGTCAGCAAACGCTTCGTAAAAGTCTGACCAAAATCTGTTGGGGCCTGGTGCTTTTCCCAGTCTGGAGCGAGCCGATTGCCAGTAAAATTTCGGATGTAGATATAGGCCTGTCAAGTGTCTGTTGCTGATCAAAATCAATTTTGGGGATATCTAACTCGTTTAAAAAGGAATCAATATCATCATCTGTATATGAGGTTTGACTGGCATATAGAGCTTGTTAAAATTTCTTAATCTGATTAGGGTCTGTCTCTATTTGGCCCGAATCTAGTCTGATTTTTGAGATTGAATGATTTGTAACTGACTGGCGCAGCTGATGAGAAAGTGGCCTACCCGCTCTTTCACCATGCTCATATACTTTTTGCCTTGTTCTGAGCAGTAATTTTTCAGTTTCCTTAATTGATAAGTTTTCAATTCAGATAATAGCATTAACTTTTGTTTAATATGTCAGAAATGGATTGCTAGAGTATTGAAAGTCAACATTAGCTATAAGCTCAGTCAGTTATTTGAGACGTTTGTTCCGTTTTCTGTTTCTCTGGGCAGTAAAATAAATAATGTGGCCTCGTATATATGCCTTGAAAGATTCCCATACTAATGACTTGGATAAGTCTGGCGTGTCGTTTATCTCCAAAAAAAGGTCAATGTGAGAGGTGACATGTTTACAAAAGTAAATCTGACAACATAGAAGAGTCAAATCTCCACATCCTCTCTGGTGCCCGAGCATTAGAAAAGGAGATGTCAAGCTGCACTGGAGCATGATCTGAGATGACAATTGCATGGTATTTACAGGCAGTAACTTTGGGAAGGACAGCATCGTCTAACAGAAAGTAATCAATTCTTGAATAAGAATGATGTACTGGAGAGAAGAACAAATACAATTTTGAAGAGGGGTCAGTTGCACCCAATGGGTCCGAGACACCATAATTCTGTAAAAAGCACTTGAGGACAGAAACAGATTTAGAGGATATTGTCGTTTGACGTGTACTTGATCTATCAAGATTTGAGTCTAACACCAGGTTAAGATCCCCTGCCAGTATTAAACGATGTGAATCTAAATCTGTTAACCTACCTATCAGTCTGGTAAAAAATGTTGGCTTATCCCAATTAGGAGCGTAAACATTTAGTTGAATAATTGGAAAATTATCTAGTTTGCCTGTTAGTATAACAAAACGGCCATTTGTATCATATGTTACATTCGTGCAAACAAAAGGAAAAAATTTCTCCTGATAAGTATAGTGACTCCTCTGGCTTTAGTATCAAACCCTGAATGATATATTTGTGCAAACCTGCTATTTGAGAATTTATTTGTGTGCGTAGAGCGCAAATGTGTCTCCTGTAAAAATACTATATCTGGTTTAAAGTTGTTCAAATGTGTAAAAACTATTATTATTAAACTATTATATAATTAATTCTGAATTTCTCCTGATGTCTGATGGCATCGCCTTTAATAAACACTCTGTTTCTTATGAGAGGGATCAATAATAAAACATGTCACACTTGCATTTTGCCAAGGAAGGTGCTATGGGGTACAGTTTCCTCATTCCAGTCATAAATAATCATCACCAGTTTGCGAAGTTCGCCGTTTGTAATCCAAAACAGGTCACCTACGTGATTGGTGTACGTGACGTATGGTGCAGCAGCTAGCCGCAAGTTTTCAGAACAGTTTTTATGTGACTGACAGAAGCTGTAGTTTCAATTACTATTTACATCCTCCCAGTAATTAAGGATTAAAAAATGTTTCAACAGACCTCATATCTTCCTTTTATTTCGGCTGCATGATGGCAGTGGATATTTTTCCCCACAGCTCTTTTGGCCCAAGAACGCATCTACCGCGCTTATCTGGCAGAAAACGAAGTTACAGCTTAAAAACAACAGACTTAATGCTGCACTGCGACCAAAGTGAGAAAAAAAATAAAAATAAAACTTTCTCACCCTCTTCTGACACAGAGACTCCTATGAGTTTTATGAATGAATAATAAGGGATTATTTCTAAATGTTAAGTGCTGCTGAGCAGGGGCGTATCCAGGAGGTTAATAAAGAGGGGCTAAAAGAGCCCAGGGTGGGTCTGGGACTGTAACAAGTTTTATTTATTTCATAATATAAATAAAAGGTAGGTATGGTATAAAATTGTATTTAAAATCAATTAATTACACACACATTCCTGGTGTGGATATAACAAATAAAATAAAAAAGCACAAAAAATTCATACAGATCATAAAAAATAAAGTTAAAAAATGAAAGTTATGTTGCAATAAAAACTTGTTTATTACATTTTACTTCATAATTGTAACCACATCAAGTTGCATATATATTGCATGTATCAAAACCATTGATTTGAAGATT
This sequence comes from Apricaphanius iberus, assembly GCA_028564705.1. Classification (NCBI taxonomy): domain Eukaryota; kingdom Metazoa; phylum Chordata; class Actinopteri; order Cyprinodontiformes; family Aphaniidae; genus Apricaphanius; species Apricaphanius iberus. Next base: position 123,173 of record JAPXFQ010002436.1, on the reverse strand, counting down.
AATGCTGATGTTATGTAAATAGTTTTCCAATCAGCAATAAATATAACAATTTCTGATAAACCTACCCATCTATCTGTACAGACGCATGGAGCAGAGGGTGCAGTATAAACACCTTGCATTACAGATATATGGGTTAACCAGTTACTTGTTGATACAGTGCAAATCTTTATTTGATGTAACATGAATCTTCACAAAGAATGCTACAACATTCACACATAAAGAAACTGTTTAAGATAGTGGAATATCAGTGTGAATATTGATTATATGAAAATAACAATGGGAGCATAAGTGGCTGTTAGACCTGCACTGTTAAAAAAATTACACATCTGGTTTTTATGTGGTGGGGACAAAACTAGAATTTATAAATTATGCTGGGGAAATGTCCCTGGTTGACACAACGCTTATGTTTATAGCCTACTTTCCTACAGGAACCCTAAAAATGAATGTAAGATAAAGTGTCCTCTGATATCTCCAGGCTTCAAACCACAGTATTCCAAGTACTGATACTGCATCTTAACCACTCCTTCAAAGCAACATCATATTTTTAAAGACAACCAGGGAACACTATCAAGCAGACAGGAGCCCAAGACGATCACAGTTTAATAAACCGAGGGTACGGATTCGTAATCAGTGCGCGCAGTTTAGCACACAGAGATTACGGATTCTTACCCCTCAAAAATTATTTCTGCACCTGCCCCCTGCCAGAATCCATACTATCCTTTACTTAAAGTTAATTTAAAAAGATGAGCAACTTACCTGAATGCAGTCGTCCTGCATGGAAAGTATGATCGGTAGATGAACCTTCTGGGGGTGTGGAGATCATAGATCTAAGCTCCCTTAGACTATTAACAATTTCCCCTATTGCATCGGCGCTAAGAGTAGCTTCAACTCTGCCCAGATTTAAAATAGAGATGTCAATAGCGCGTACCTCTCTGGGGCCCGCACATCCTTGGTTATGTGCTTGCTCTATTGCTATACATCGTGTTCTAATATGTCTTAGAACGGCATTAGCCATACCGCAGGCTCTTATTTCTGTATCACTGTTGCATAGCAATTTCAATTCAATTCAGTTTATTTATATAGCGCCGTTTCCCAACAGATGTCATCTCAAGGCACTTTACAAGAAGAGTTATTACAATACAATGTTTAATTTAGAAATTAGAGAACCACAGAACATTGCGTCGTGGAATTCTCAGCAATCCCTCATACTGAGCAAGCATGCAGCGACAGTGGGAAGGAAAAACTCCCTTTTAACAGGAAGAAACCTCCGGCAGAACCAGGCTCAGCACAAGCGGTCATCTGCTGAGACCGTCTGGCATTGTATAACTTTAGCCACTAGGGGCACCCATCAGGATCTGATGGCGAGGCTATGAACAGTACATTTACATTTTAGAATGGGTGGGATTCATGATGCCCAATAGGAGTCTTCTACCCACCCTCTCAGTAGCATTTGCATAATGGCTGTTTCAGGCACTAGTTAACTAGTGAGCTGCTTTACTGCCACACACTCAAACAAGTGAAACTTCAATTGTTCCACTAGTTAACTAGTAAACAAAATATGCATGCCACTAGTTAACTAGTAAGGCCTGCAACACCCTCACTGATAAAACTAGTGGGTATTTTTGCCTTTACATGTTAACAATTGACCATTTTGGCAGCTCACTGGTTAACAAGTGGGGCTGAAATGGTCTTTACTAGTTAACTAGTGGGCGTTTTGGGGCCCATTAGTAAACTAGTGACACTTTTTGCACCTCACTAGTTAACTAGTCGAATGGGAATTGCCATCACTAGTTCACTAGTGGGTGTTTTGGGGAACACTAGTAAACTAGTGACACTTTTTGTACCTCACTAGTTAACTAGTGGGCATTTGAGTCTTCACTAGTTAACTAGTGAGCAGTTCTGCCTTCACTAGTTAACATGTAAGTGTCACACTGAAGCCACTAGTTTACTAGCTAAAGTTCATTTGGCCAGCATGTTAACTTGTGTGCCACATGCAAATGTTTTGGGTGAAATTTTGTGAAATTATGAAATGTGATTGGTTGTCATATTTTACTTGGACATAGGGAGCCAATAGAAAGCCTCAATTTGAGGAATTCTCCACCTCCTAATTAGAATTCTGCGCTACTAGCTGACTAGTGTAAATTTAGACTTGAACTTTACTAGTATAATTTATGACCGCACTAGTTAACTAGTTGTACAATGGATACATCAACCAGTTAACTAGTCAGCCTTATGTCATCACCTAGCTAGCTAGTAAACAATGTATGGTTCACTAGTTAACTAGTGACATTGACCTACTCCAACTAGTTAACTAGTGAGGAGTTATGCCTTCACTAGTAAACTTGTGCACATTTTTGGCTGTCACTAGTTAACTTGTGAGACACAAACACCTTCAACTAGCTTAATGGTATGCATTTTGGCCTTTACTAGTTAACTAGTGGACATTTCTGTCTGTGACTAGTTAACTAGTAAAGCCAAAATGTGTTCACTAGTTAACTAGTGGACAGTTGGCATGCATGTTGGCCTGATATCAAGATATCAGAATAAATGCTCAAGCAGCTGGCCAAATTATGTAGAAGTTAACATGTGGAATTTGACACCTAGTACACCAACAACTTACAAGTTGACTAGTAAAATATAAAAGTCTTTAAAATAGTTAACTAGTGCATATTTCAATATGCACTAGTTAACTAGTGAAACGCTGAGCTATACTAGTTAACTAGTAAGATATGAAACACATGAACTAGTTAACTAGAGAGAATTTGGGCTGTCACTAGTTAACTAGTTCACACAACCATCACTCACTAGTTAACTAGTGGAGAGAAAGGCTTGCATGTTCATGACAATTATGCCTGAAGATATCAGAATAAATGCTTGTTCGGCTTGCCATCAAAAACCCTTTTACGTTTTACTACATTGTTCAATCCTTTTACATTCCATGTGATGAGGGTTACCGAATTATGCCCGCTCATGTGAGTTACATCAGAAGAAGTCGCCATGAAGTTGTTGGATCAAAGTATTTATGTGGGTGCACGACCACACAAGAGGAGGTATAGATTAGATGCTGCAGCCAAAAACGGGACAAAGGCAAAAACAATACAAAACCAACTACCAAACCCCTCCCACTCCAAAACAGAGCCTGACCCCACCCACCCACACACACACATTCCTCCCCCACCCCAACTGGAGCACTCTGAACTTGAACCATCCCCGTGTGTCCCGAGTTTCCTCAGTGGAACTGAGGAGCTGATCCGCATTTACATGAGGAGCAGCCAGTCCACATGAGTCTGCACATCAGTATCTCCTCAACACCAACCGTGCACAATAAGTGAAATTTAAATAAATGTTTCTCCCGAACACATTATTTAAAGAACATTTAGAAATGACAATTTGTGGTCCCGCGTGTGTTTATGGTCGGATAACCATGCGCGCGCAACATGCAGCACTGGGTAGAGTGGAGCGCCAGGCCGGTACGCTGTGTCCACACCAAAAGCGTCAAAACGAGCCACATGCCCCCAGCTGGATGCTAGAACATTCGCACCTTGAAGCGTGTACAAAGCGAACTGGACGCTTAAGCAGAGCTGGGGCCAGAGTCCAGTTGTGCAGTTGGATTATGGACCAAGTTGATGGAGGACTGCGTGTTCGGCCCGGGCTTCAGCGGAGCTGGGGCTACAGTGCAGTGGCCGGTGGATTATGGGCTATGGTCTCTGATCTGACGGAGGACCGAGTGGATTACGTGTTCGGCCTGGCCTCCGGTAGAGCTGGGACCGCTGCACTGGGGGTTTGGTGAGCTACAGATACAATCCAGATATGGCGGAGGGATCCATAAACAGCAGCAAGCCTCTCATAAAAACCGGCTCCTCGCTGCCTGGAAAACGTGACCTGCTCGCCCAGTTTGTGCCGTGAAGGTCCAAGCTTCGCCTGCCGAAACACCAACTACATTTCTGAGCAGCTGTCCATCTGTCAGCGGTTCATAAAAGTTTATAATATTTGAGCAGCGTGGGACGTGGTGCGGGAGCTGCTACCAGGAAACCAGGTGAGGAGGCCGTTTCAAGGCTGACTTCTAGGCTGAGAGGTGCTTTTACAGCAACAACAGCTCTTTTAAGAGCCACCCACAAACCTCTTAAGAGCATTCCTGTCTAAATAGTTTCACCTATTTATAATTTTTTTTTCCTGTCTGTTGTTGAATTAAATAATTATCATAAGTAATTCAATGCATGTTCAAGCAGAGACAAAATGGAGCCAATTTCCAGTTTAACATTTATTTTGAACAGATTAACAAATTGCAGTTTTACAGAGGAATTTTGCCCCCGTCGTTCCTCTGTGGTCCAGATTTAAAGAAATCTGAACAATTAACTGATCTTCATTTCACAGCTTTATAGACAACCGGGCCTCTAGGCGTTTCTAATCTCTCCAATCAGAACATTTTCATACAGTGTCTTAGCCATGATTTGCTGTCAGAGAATCCTGGAGTCAGAAGATGGGTCGTCTCTGTTCTGGGTCAAAGGTTCATTATAAAGAATTATGGTTTTATGGCTATCTGCTTCTCTAAAACTTTTCTCCCAGTTTCTTATCTAAACATCCTGCTTTTACAGCTTTGCAATTTAAACTCTTTGTCTCAGAGGTCCTCAAAGGTCACACATACCCTCATGTTTCCCAGGCCTGAATTTAAAGAAAAACAGACCTCGGATTGAAGATATTTAAAACATATTTAGCCCCGTCAAAAATAACTACCACAATTCCCTCTTTTCAATCCATTTTTGAAAATGGATTGATTAAAGATCAAAACCTGTAAAGCTTTGTGAGAATGCAAAAAACTCCAACCCAAGAAATTTCATCAGTTTACTAAAATTCAAAACACAAACTATTAAAGTACCTTTTTTAACCTTAACTCCCCTTACTCAAAAAATGTAAATCTGTTAATTATAAATTCACCCTCTTTTGGCATTAACCAAAAAAATGTATTTTAACAATTCCCACAAACTAAATTCAAAACCCAAAATGTATAAGAATGTCTTACATGTGAAGAGATAATTAAAGCTAACTTGATACATGTTAATACTGTGGAAGAAGCTCAGAAAATCCATGAACATATACATTCTTACTATGTTATATTCTGAAATAAATCAAACTTAAAGTGTTAAGAAACCTGTGAAATAGAAGGTATTAAGAACCCTTTAAAATGTAATCCTCGAGTCTATTTAGTCTTTCCTCTAGTAGACCCTGTTGTTTATTAATGCAAACCTTAATACAACCTTAAAAACAACTGGAAATTAAGAAATCCTGAAAATTAACTGATTAAAAATTCTTTAAGAAACCCTTTTAGGCAGTGTTACGACTCTTCACTTGTGAATAAAAATAGTTAAACAACCTGTAAAATGCAAGAAAATGATTAATAAATGTTCAGTCTTTATATTTGTATTCTGTTCTTCTTTCTTCACTCTCGTTGTACCCCACCATGGCACCTTGCTGCTGCGAGAGCGATGTACAGAGCTGATCAGTGTGGAGGGCTCCTATTTTTTAGTGTTCCAGTTTTACTCCCATGTATACAGTAACCACTCTCTGAAATGCCAATTACTTCATTAATTGAGCATTTCCCCCAATAAACACAAATCCACAGCTGGCCCCACTTCCAAATACCTTCAGGTTCCGTTTCAGCTTGGTCAAAACCTTCTTGGCCCTCTTTAGGTAGATTCCTGCTGATCCTCGACCAGGCTCGTCGTTTCCGTGAAGCTGCATTCAGTCCATGTCTATAAAAGAATTGTCTTTTCCAAATCAAATCACAATCAGATGATTACAATAATAATCCTTCTTTAATGGTAAATTACTCCCGTAATTGACCATTCCCAAACACAGCCAATTCATTCAGGTGCAGGAAGATGCGATCTGATGCTATTAAAAAAACCTGGTATGGAATCAAATGATTAATTTAACATTTACGTATTGTTTCTAAATTCTTCCTTACAGCTTAACAAAACCCATAGCATGCGTCATAATAGCCAGAAATATATCCCATAAGTACGCAAAAACTAACTTAGTTAGCCTGAGTTTTTCACACTTTAGCTGTCAGACCCTGTAAATCCTCCAAGTATAAATTAATAAAAACTAAACCTATAAATTTAAAGTGTCCAATTTATCTTCTTTCTCCAAACCTGAGCATGGGACCAGAGCCAGGTTCTCCCATCCAGCACCCGACAGGCCTGATCCTACTGGGGCAGCAGCTCTGTGCTCTCCCCATTCTCCTCAGTGCCTGCTGTGGATAAAGCCAAGAACGTTTGTTAATCTCAGCAAATTGTCTCCTGCATTGTTGTGAAAGGCAGTTATGACAAGTTTCCACAGATAAGCAGACCAGACATTTCATCCAGTCCACACAAGCCTTTGGAGTGCGTCAACAGTGGAGAAACAGCCATTCACGTCCCATGCCCTAATTTGGCAAATCAACATAATCTTATTTAGTTTTAGCAAACATGCCCAGACTTGGTAGATCTATGGTCTGATCACAAATACAATCAAAAGTATAGAAAAACGCAGGTTAACCTCTATCAGTCAGTCTTACCCACTCTGCAAATTCTTCCATCACCCCCACAACTTCCTTCCTGGGCTATACATTTCAGTGTCAGCAGTCTCCAACTCCTTGAGATGAGTAAAATATCTGAAAATTAATCAGTAAGATCAGTAGGCTCTATGTTGATGTCCTGCAAAATATGGTGTCTGAAAGCAAACATAACTCTTATGTCATAATGTCGATTCCTCAGATATAAACTGCATTGATACCATTCACTAATTCTTTTCTTCAAAGTTTAGTGGTCTGTTCCCAAAGTAAATAGATAACTAAAATAAAATTAAAAAACAAAAAGGCTGGATTTTTCTGTTAGATATTGCTAAAACACCACTAAAACATTGTAATAACAAAAATAAAGGCAATAACCATCTGCAAAGGTTCTATCCCCTTTTTTTCTGTCCCTCTTACAAAAAGTCGCTATGGAAAAGTGGCTCTCCTGGTTTCGCTTCACTGAGGTTGAGACGAATAGCTCATATTGAACTAAACCCCTTTGTAATCAGACTTCACACCACTTTTCCCCGACTCTGTCCCTTTAATCAATTAATAATTTCTGCTAATATAAGTATGCTACTTACATTGAGATAACTGTTGTTGGTGTTGAAAAAGGTTAACTGTGAAGCTTCTCCCATCTGAGCAATTACCAATAACGATCCAGTCTCCACTCCCCATCACTTAGTGTACTGGATCTCTATCAAGCTGGCTCAGACAAAAATTATCAAAATTAAAAACATCAAATGTTTAAAACAAAACCAGAGAATAGTACTGACCGATTAACACAACATAGTTTACAAAAACAGTCTTCAGTTTGCTATACTTCAAATGCTATCCATTTTTCTAAAGAAAAATCCAAGATGTAAATCACTGACAAAACAGCTTCCCTATAAATATTGCCAAGCCTAAAGTACTGTTTTTTCTTTAACACAATCCAATATCAATTCAAAGTACTTTTGCTTATATGATTCCTCTTTAAACAAACCCAAATGTGCTCACTTGCCCAAATATTCTTGATTGTAAACAATGAAAACATTTCATACTTCAAAAACATCTGTCCGATTCTGTGAAGGGAACTGAACATAGTCAAAGTGATTTTTGCAACTAAAACTCCTCTTAAATTTTTGTAGGATACATAGTAGTCTAATTCCCCTCAGCAGTCAAACAAAACAAAAAAATTTCAATAAAGGAGGTTCAAGAGATGAGATTTCTCTAAACAAAAACTAGTCGCAATAAAAAAAAAAAAATAAATAAAAATAAAAACTAAAAACCAGCATTTTTTCTTTTTTCAGTATCCCCCTTTTCCTCTCAGACTTCTTTTTTTTCTTTTCTCCAATGATAAACACCAAATTAAATTGAAGCTTCTAGAGATTTCAAATACATTACCACTGAATCATGTTTTCTTTAATCCAGCTTCTCAAATTAACATTTTTCCAAAGTTCTAATTAATAAGCAGACCGCAGTTCAGAAATCTGGGTCATAATCCAAGTTGAACCAAATATATAAATTTTAAGAGAGAAAGAGGAAAAAAAATAAATAAATAAAAATAAGAAAAAATAAAATAAAAAAAATAAAAAATCTAAATAAATTGTCAGTTACAGAGTCCCCACTAATCAAATGATATATTATGCCATTATTCTAGGATCAGATCTGTTCCAAAATGTTTAGGACCTGTAAATTTACTCTCAGCATCAAATAAACTAGCTAACAATCAATAAAGAACATCTGAAAGATTAATCTTAAATTTTAAAACTAAAACCGATTCTTATTTGTCAAAACAAAATGTGCATTCAAATATATGGTAAAAATTATTTCAATGTAGCTGGTCCAATCACACTTTGCCTCTACACGATCAGAATAAATGAATTTAGAATTTACTTCTTACTTCCAAATTAAACCATCATTTTCGATCACCGTGATATTCATTACTTTCAATCCTTAGACCAATTCAAATTTATCCCCAGCCTGTTTAAAAACAAACTGATTACTTAAAGATGACTCTGTGTTTTAATGTTTTCTTTTTTTTCAAACTCAAACATTCAAATCCCACTAGTTTATAAACTATCACTATGATAAGTGTTGTTTTGCATGGTAAAAACATTTAATTTGTAACGGAATTGAAATGTACTGGGTTACTTCTTGAGCCCCAGTTGAATTTTGATAACTCCAATAAGCCTTAAGTGTCCACAAAATCACTAAGAATGTTCAATTGTTTAAATAATTTAACATCAGTCTCCTTTAGATCATTTATTCAGAGACCAAGCTATATTTCTAAAGTCTATAGAGCCATCAGGAATAAGCCAAACATAATTTTAGCATACATGATACTTATTTAAATCACAGAAAGAGTTCATTCTCTGTACCATTCAACACGGTGCTTATTAAAATAATTTAAACCAGTTTGTTGCTTTCCAATTAACACCGTTTGCTTTTCGTTAAATTCTTATAATTACTACTTATAGCTTTATCTTTATTTAGGCCAACTTAACAACTCCTGCTTAGATCAATCAAAAAAGCAAAAAATCCACCCATTAAAGATTCAAAAAATGCATCTTTTATTTTGACTATAAACTCCCTTCTTTTTAATTTTAAAGATGAAATCAAAAATTAAAACTACACCAAGTCAGAATCGACTCATGAGTAACTGTTCTTAGTCATTTGCGTTTAATTGTAACATGCATAATTATCCCAAATAAATTTACATGCTCTCCTAATGGTTTTGCTCTCCTCGCAAAACCAGTAAACCAAATTCAGCATGTACTTCTTAATCTTTAATCTCCGTACCGCAACAGTGCAGTTAAATGTGAAACACCTTGAAAAATTGCCCTTCGTAGAAAATGTGCTAAAACATTGCCCAAGTTATCTTGAGGCCGTTTTACATCCTAATTAACCAGAAAAATTTAACAAAATCCAAATTCGTTTAAGTCTTAACAAGGCAATCGTCTGCAGGAGTCTGTAATCACTTTCTATCCAAAATCAACTTTTAGCTTGCAACACATAGAACATGCAGTTAGCCACCACCGCTAGCTTAGCATAGCAGCCTAGCTCCACCTGCTACCGTTAGCTTTCTTTGTGAAACGAAAGCTAAAACAGTACAAAACGTACGGCGAAAACACTCCAGAAAATCGCAACACACACTTTAAAAAATGACTTACCGCAATACCAGGACTTAATCCGCACAATTTATACCACTTTACCAAACTTTAATTCGACACGAACAAAAACAATCTCCTGTTCGTCCACGCGGACTGAAACATATTTTTTCAATTTTAGCCGTCCCGCACAGCAAACACCGATTCTACAACGTCCGTTACAGCCCAAAACCATTAACCAAAAACACAACATTATAAGCGGTTGCTTTTAGACCGTATTAATTATTTTATCGCGGAGGTTTAGACCAGTCTGTTACAAGTTTCGTAGTCCGCTTTGAGAAATTTCCTGGCGCCGGCTTCCAGAAAACCACTCAAAAGACTCGAACAGATGGCAGAAAACCGCCTACTACCACTAATTTATTTATCAAAACATATAGTCAAAGCTGTTGTATGATAGCCGTGCTATCAAGCAAAAACTCACACAGAATTAGCTCCGCCATAGCACCTAGCTTAGGGCGGCCACCCAGATGGCCTGTCGTAAATGTTCACAACTAATTCTTTTAGATATTTAATTACAGTTATCCATCATACACAGTTAGATATTCATTTATCTATTTTAATTTATTTATTATACTCGAGTTCATCATTTATACAATAACATTTTAACACAAAACGCAACATCACCAGCACTTCTCGCAAAGCGCCTGCGTACAAAAACATCTCACACACACATAGTAATACACCCTTGTACAAGCAGAAATCAAAACACTAACCTCGTCGGAGCTCACCAAAAAAACAATGCCGGACCATTTTCACAATTCCCATTCGTGGTGCTCAGCCACGCGTCTGGAAGTATACGCAGCCCCACTCCCAGGTAATTCGATAGACTTAACAGAGGGCGACCCAGGCCCTCCTGTAATCTTTTTCCGTTTTCCAGCCTGGAAGCTCCCAAATAGCGTCCTATTCTGGGCAGGGTGGCCAACCCGTCGAGTTCCGATCCGCACCGTGGCTCCAATTTGAGTCGTTGAAGATATCGGTCCATCTTTCCACCGTCCGCTCCGGAGAACAAGCAGCCCGCACCGGGCGCGCAGAGTAAAAAACTCCATCTCCCAGCATGCACCGGTGCTCCTCTACGGAGTGAAAAGAAGGAGTCAATCCTGCCAGAAACAGGAAAACAGACAGACAGCTCCAACACTCCGGGCATGCAATAGTCAATCTGCTCAAAACAAAAAAACATAAAACATATTTAACTTGCATGACAACATTACCCAATGTTAGATTAACCAATCAATAGAATTAAAAACTACGCAACTCTGCGCAAATTGTCAATAGAGCAAATACATGTCCGTTTATTAACTTAAAAAAATAACTGGATTTTGGTCCAAAACTCTGCACACAGTCGAGGTCACCATTTGTTGAATTAAATAATTATCATAAGTAATTCAATGCATGTTCAAGCAGAGATAAATGGAGCCAATTTCCAGTTTAACATTTATTTTGAACAGATTAACAAATTGCAGTTTTACAGAGGAATTTTGCCCCCGTCGTTCCTCTGTGGTCCAGATTAAAGAAATCTGAACAATTAACTGATCTTCATTTCACAGCTTTATAGACAACCGGGCCTCTAGGCGTTTCTAATCTCTCCAATCAGAACATTTTCATACAGTGTCTTAGCCATGATTTGCTGTCAGAGAATCCTGGAGTCAGAAGATGGGTCGTCTCTGTTCTGGGTCAAAGGTTCATTATAAAGAATTATGGTTTTATGGCTATCTGCTTCTCTAAAACTTTTCTCCCAGTTTCTTATCTAAACATCCTGCTTTTACAGCTTTGCAATTTAAACTCTTTGTCTCAGAGGTCCTCAAAGGTCACACATACCCTCATGTTTCCCAGGCCTGAATTTAAAGAAAAACAGACCTCGGATTGAAGATATTTAAAACATATTTAGCCCCGTCAAAAATAACTACCACACTGTATTGAAAACTGCTTGTGTCATGTAGCTCGGGGTGATTAGCCACGATGTTTATCAGTATTTCCTCCATGTCCTGCTGAGGCTGTGACTCCATGACAGTAACAGAATCACTGAAACTCTGTCCCCTAATTGGTTGACGCGGCACAAATTGAAGCTGGAGTTCAGACTTTTTCAACTTGAGCAGAATTTTTCACGCACCGCAAACGCCTCATTCACACAAATCCACCGCGCAGATCAGGCAGGAAAGCGTTTTCGCGACGCAAATCTGCTTCTGATTTGAAGCAGGACCCCCTGCCACGCGTCATCGCGCTCCAAAATTGACATAACATGTACACCTGACTCGCCGCTCGCTTAATTCGCTTTTGGTGTGTACGTACAGTTACTCCGCTGTCGGAGTTCAAGGTGGAGTTCTTGGGCCTCGCTTGGAAATGAGAAAAGCCGCATCCTGCCATTATGGATCACTCTCAGCTTGCAAGTGTAGACTTGGAATCCGCGGAATAGTCCCATCTCAGTGAAAAGCTTCTTGGCCGAGTTGAACTCCCGATGTTTGCGCATCGTCTCCGCGGAGAGATCCTGCACAAAGACGAGGTTGGCGCTGTCATGCTGGATCTTTTTTTGGGATGAAAGGCGGTAAACCATCTCCCGGTCTTGGAACTTCCAGAACTGAACCAGGACGGCTCTGTGTTGGTTTGGTTTAGTCCCTGCTAAGGTGCGGTGCGCTCTCTATAGAACCGGCGCCTCGTCGGGACCGATGCCCAGCCATCCCGGCAGCATTTCCCACATAAAATCAATAAGCGGCCGCGTTCCTTCAGCACCTTCCTTGAGACCAAACAAGCGCAGGTTCTTACTCCTGCCGCGGTACTCCAGATCATCGGCCTTTTCCTGCAGGTCTGCCAGCCTACTTAGAGCGTAGGTGAGTCTCACTTGCACCTGTTCCAAATGCTCCTCGGCCCCCGCCACTTCTTTTATGCGTTTAGTATGTGATGAAACATCACGCTTCCCATCCGTCACTTTTCCCTCTAGTGCCGATATGGCACTGGTGACTTCTGCGAGGTTGTTATTAATGCCGTCCAGCTTCAGTCCAAAGTCCGAGCGCAGAGATTTCAGCTCAGCTAGCACATCTGCTATATCCGCCATCTTGCTGCTTTCCACGTTCTCTGGCGGCGGGGACTTTTTCGTGCCTTGAGCAGTGGCTTTGCGAGCTGGAGTGAAAATATTTCAGTCCTTTGTTGCCTTAGAGGTTGACATAATCAACAGTCGACAAAATTCCTGAGTTGAAAAAAGTTTCCGGGAGAAATAAACTTTTATGTGCACGGTTAATCGGAGAGCCTTTTCTAAACGTCCATCTTCATCGGTGTACACGTGGTCCCCGATTTTAAAATACTTCTAATGGCTTTTAAGTGTCTTAATGGTCTTGGGCCTTCTTATCTTTCAGAACTGCTTTTACCATATGAACCCTCGCGGTCTCTGCGCTCCTCTGGCAGCCGTTTCCTCGTGATTCCAAAAGTCAGGACACATACCTACAGTGAGGCGTCTTTCCATTATTACGGCCCTCACCTCTGGAACAGGCTGCCAGAGGACCTCAGGGCAGGGGTGCAACTACCTACTTTCTGAGGGGTATTCAGACTCATCAACCCCCCCACACACACACGCTTTTTAATCTTTTAAATTTTAAAAAATTCCCCGAGATTCTGAATCAGTTAAACGGCCAACATTTATTAGGCAACAAAATAACTTGCATACTGACAACGGAATGGTGATGACTGTCCGTATGCTGTAAAAACTATACTTATTTACCATTAATATTTATTATTTATTACTATATACAATTATCATATATACTTACTGCCTATTGCACTAATGGTTAGATGCTAAACTGCATTTCGTTGCTCTGTACATTTACACGTGTAATGACAATAAAGTTGAACCTAATTTAATCTGATCTAATGACCATGTCAATCAAAAAAAAAGTCAAGTAAAATGTACCAGCAGTGGCAGCCAATGATAATCAATATAGTATCTGTAGTGAACATATCTTGATAACTGTTAGTGCATGTAACAATGTTACCACTAAATATTTACATGCCGTGCCTTTGCACTCGCCCATTTTTCAAGAATGGCGTCATATGAGACGGACCGTGCCACAATGTTCTTAATGGAGATCACTGCTAACTGCGTCAAGCGGTCATTGGTCATACTTGAACGGTGATACATTTTCATTAACTTCAGCTTACTGAAGGATCTCTCTGCAGATGCAACCATCAGAGGCATAGTTAAGAAAACTCTAGGGCGACTGTCAAATTTGGGAACACCAAAACTAGGTTATCCTGTATGAGGAACTGTATCATCCCAAGAGTCTTGTAACTAGGGATGTTCGATATTGGCTTTTTTACCGATATCCGATATACCGATATAGCCCAACTCATAATTTCCGATACCGATATAAACCGATACCAATATGTGGGGACCCTCCCTCATAAAAAACAAAAACTACTAAACCAAACTACATCAGCATATGATGACGTCACCAAGTGCGCCCGATAGAAGAAGCCTTTTGATATATTGAAAGTTGTCTCAAAAAAATAATATCTGAAAAAGTAAACCTCAAATCTGTCATATTTTTACATTCTGAGAGAGATGAGAAGTAGCTGAAGAGTTTGATGTATAATGTGTATGGTGTGAAAAACTCATCTTATTAAAAAAATAAAAACCGATCCCGATAATTTCCGATATTACATTTTAATGCCAATATCGGCCGATAATGACTTTAGGCCGATAATATCGGACATCCCTACTTGTAACCCTTCAGGAGACGGCTTGCTGGATATATTTCCTGAACAATATCCCGGGAAACATCACATGTAGCAAGGGCATATCTAGTGACTGATTCCTCCAACTCAGCTTTTGTCAGGGGCTCCATTTTTGTGCCTCAGTTTCTGCCGTCAGCATCACACTGGTCAGCATTCCACTCCATCTGCACTACCAATAAACAACCTTGCATACTGCTTCTGTGTTTGGGCCCATACCTTCCAGCATACATCCTGACACTCACCGCCTCCTCGCTTAAAGCGCACCTTCACGCGCGCTCTGGAGAGGGGCTCCAGCGCGAGCGTGTGCTGGCGGAGCCCTGTCATGACCAAGATAGTCAGTAACTTCCCTATTTTATTGATGATCATATAAATTATTTACACATGCACAGAAGCTGTTATATACAGAAACTGCATCAGTGGCGCCACCAGAAATATTTCATAGGGGTGGCCAGATCGGGCCACTTAAAATTTTGGGGTGGCACACCAAAACCATAAACCATAATTTCATAATTGTATTCTACTGTTATAGTAAACCAGCCCGTAGAATACTATCATAAAGACTTAAGGAAACTCCTACTGATATACTTTGGTTTATTGTGTTATATTAAATGTTACTAATGATATAATGTGCATAGACTAATAACACACTACAGTTAATATTTATAGTTGTACAACAATTCTTTTTTATTTTTCAATTATATTTGGCATAAGGTCAGAGCTAGCATAAGGGAACTAAGCACTTCCTTAGGGCCCCCCAAACCCATCCGGGGGGCCCCGTAAACGCTGAAATTGAACAGACTACAGATGTTACAGTTTATGAAAATATGAAAATTACTCCATTTGATTTAGTTTTATTTCAGTGTAGATTATTTAAAAAAAAATGTCAATTGTTTAAATGTTTGTGTATTAACTAAGACAGGTTCTTTGTAACTAATTTCATTATTTTTAATGAATATTCTATTTGTATTTAAAAAATGGTACTAAAATATTTAAATTAAAGACATTTAATGATGTGATGGACTGGCGACCTGTCCAGGGTGTACCCCGCCTTTCGCCCGTTGACAGTTGGAGATAGGCACCAGCCCCTCTGTGACCCCTTGAGGAATAAGCGGTTCAGAAAATGGATGGATGGATGCACATTTAAATCAATAAAAATGTATATACTGTTGGGGTTGAAAACTTTTACTCTTTACTACTTTTGCTGGATAAACTCCGTCTTCACTCAGGAACTGCTATTTGCTGATTTTTAGAGGACCCGACGTTCCTCAGCAGGACCTTGTAGAAATGCACCCAGAGACAGACAGAAAGCACACCAAGACAACATAATTCTGTTTTCAATGCACACCTGACTTCAGCTGGAGCCAAAGCAGCATATCTGCAATGACTGGCCTCCTAACCAGGGCAGCATGTTTATATTTCCAGCACAACAACACAGTGAACACGCCCAGTATTTTTTTCACAGTTTAGACTCAGTGACCTGTCTTTCCACATACACATGAATGGTCAGCAGAAGAATAATAGTTTTCCCATACCTTTTGCTTCCCTGAGACCTTGAACAGTTCATTTGTGAGTTATGTTTCTCATTATCCCAGCACAGCGTTCGTAACTCTCTTTTCACTCCCTGTTTCTGCTTCGAAACCAAGTTTAATAGACTCAGCTTTGTTCTCCTAGATAACCCACCTGCCAGGCCAACTACAGACACTGAGTTTTCCCACGATCACAGATCCACACAATTCTACTTGAGTATATGACCCTTACATATGTATATGTTCTTACTACTTCACTACACACAAAAATGTTTACCCAAATATATGTAGAGCAGGTTTTACAAAAATGCATATAAAAATCTGAAACTACATATAAAAATGTCTACCCAAATATGTGTAAAGCATATAAAAGTTTTAATATTCTTCAATATTCTACCAATTAATTTAGAATAACTTTTTTATTACATTTAAATATTTGAATTAAATTAAAACAAAATTTAAAATAACATTTTAATATTCATTGTTTGATTGTTGTGTTACAATTGTTACAATCGATGCTTTAGTTTAACCTTTCTATTTTGTCTGACCTTCAGATTGTCCAGATAATATTAATAAATACCTCTGATAGATTTTTAGGATCACCCAAATAGACTCCGCCTACTTTTCCAGATCAGACCAAATCTTTATAGAAATGCTGTTATTGTGGGTAGTGGTCTTAACAGAAAGGGAGCGGAAGAAGGAGTTAACTGGGTAAGTATTGTACTGCTTATGCATCTCTCCTTGCTCATAGTACTGTGCCCTCTCCAGAAAATATGTATTAGAGAGATAATATTATTGGTAAGTGATATAACTGGAGAGATAAAGGCCCGCTCTTCCGAAGACTCTGGCATTATCTTTGTCCATCACGTTCTAGCCTTAAAACCTGGTTTAAATCTTTTCCTGTCGTGATTCGTGATTCAACCTTTGTTCAATTCTCTAATCATTTTATTCTTGTAAATTAATACATTACTGTTAGAAATCGGAGAGGGATTATAAGGTCTAGTGTCTATATAAGTAACTATAAAATTTATCAAAAAGGAAGGTTTTAATCCTAGTCTTAAAAACAGACAGAGTATCTGCTTCACGTACTAAAACTGGGAGGTGGTTCCACAGGAGAGGAGCCTGATAACTAAAAGATCTGCCTCCTATTCTACTTTTTGAAATCCCAGGAACTACCAGTAGACCTGCATTCTGAGAACAAAGTGCTCTGTTAGGAACATATGGAATAATCAGATCTCTGATGTACGATGGAGCTGATTATTAAGGGCTTTATAAGTAAGGAGGAGGATCTTAAACTCTATTCTGGATTTATCAGGGAGCCAATGGAGAGAAGCCAAAACAGGAGAAATGTGATCTCTCTTTTTAATATTCATCAGAACTCTTGCTGCAGCATTTTGGATCAACTGAAGGCTTTTAATTGCATTTTGTGGACTTCCTGATAATAAGGAATTAAGACAGTCCAGCCTCAAAGCAACAAATGCATGGACTAGTTTCTCTGCATCACTCCTGGACAGGATGTTTCTGATTTTACCAATATTCCGGAGGTGAAAGAAAGAAATCTTAGAAACCTGTTTAATATGGGATTTAAATGTCATTTCTTGGTCAAAAACTACACCAAGGCTCTTTACATTACCAGAGGCCAAATTAATGCCATCCAGATGAAGTGATTGACCTAGCAGTTTCCTTTTTAAAGGTTCTGGTCCAAAGACAACAACTTCTGTCTTGTCTGAATTTAGGAGCAGAAAATTCAGAGTCATCCAAGTTTTTATGTCTTCCAGACATGCTTGTAATCTACCTAACTGATTGGTTTCATCAGGTTTAATGGATAAATATAATTGTGTATCATCAGCATAACTGTGGAAATTCATCCCATGTTGTCTAATTATTTTACCAATTGGAAGCAATTATATATAGTAAAGAGAATCAGTCCAAACACAGAACCCTGTGGTACTCCACAAGTAACCCTTGAGTGTGAAGAAGATTTATCATTGACATGAACAACCTGGAATCTGTTGGACAGATATGATTTAAACCAGCCTAGTGCTGTCCCCTTTATCCCTACAACATGTTTAAGCCTTTCTAAGAGAATATTATGATCGACTGTGTCAAAAGCAGCACTGAGATCTAGCAAGACCAGAACAGTCACAAATCCATTATCTGATGCCATTAGAATATCATTAGTAACTTTTATCAGTGCTGTTTCAGGGCTATGATGAGCTCTAAAACCTGACTGAAATCCCTCAAACTTGTTGTTGCTGTTTAGATGCTCACATACTTGATTAGCAAATATTTTCTCGAGAATTTTGGATAAGAAAGGGAGGTTAAATATAGGTCTGTAGTTAGCTTAATCATCTTGATCCAGGGAGGGTTTCTTAAGTAAAGGCCTAATTAAAGCAACCTTAAATTCCTGAGGCACATATCCATTTATTAAAGATACATTCATCATGTCTAGAATAGGGCCAGTAACCAGAGGGAACGCTTTCTTAAATAATTTGGTTGGTATTGGGTCTAACATACAAGCCAAGGGTTTAGATTAAACTAATATGTGTGATAATTCCGAAAGAGAGATATAGCTTTGAAAAAGTCATTGCTTACAAAACACAGACAGATATTATAAATTTTAAATCATTAAGAAATAAAGTAATTAGTGTTATAAGGAAGGCAAAAACTGAATATTTTGAGCAATTGGTTACAGAATCAGGAGGAAATAGCTCATCTCTTTGGAAGTGTATAAATAAACTTTCTAAAAGAGAGGGTACACAAAGAAAACCATTAGTGGAGCTAAACATAAACGGTAGATTAAGTACTGATAGCACTGAAATTGCCAATGAATTTAATAGATATTTTACTCAGTCTGTGGAAGAGCTTGCTATGTGTTTTAAAACTATACAACCACCCCAAAATGTAATAAATGACACACCCTTAGCTTTTCATATCTCTGAGGTTGAGGAACATAAGATACTTCAAATTATTAATCAACTGAATAACTCAAGGGCTAAAGATATATTTGGAATGGATACTGCATTTCTAAAAACATTTAGTGCTTGTTTGCTAAAGCCACTGGTAAATCTGATAAATTTATCAATTAGAGAAAATAAATATCCTTCAAATTGGAAAACTACTATAGTAACTCCGATTTTCAAAGCAGGATCAGCTGATGAGGTTCAGAATTATAGACCAATTTCTATTCTTCCTGCAATTTCAAAAATTCTGGAAAAATTGGTAGCTGAACAACTTATCAATTATTTAGAAAAACATGACTTACTTTATTCTAAACAGTTTGGTTTTAGGCCTAAGCATTCAACAGAAATGGCAAACTGCTATCTCACAGAATTTATTAAGGAATCTTTAGATAAAGGGAATGTAGTAGGTGCAGTGTTTTTAGATCTTAAAAAGGCATTTCATACTGTGAATCATGAAATTCTCCTACAGAAACTAACCTTATTCAACTTCTCCCAGCAGGCAATGAATTGGTTTAGATCATATTTAGAATCCCGGGATCAGTGTGTTAAAATTAATAATTCAAGATCAGCTTTAAGAAATAATACGATGGGTCTCCCTCAAGGGTCAATTTTAGGGCCATTATTGTTTTCCTTATGTGAATGATTTTCCAAACTGTTGTAAGCAAACAAACTGTCAGTTATATGCAGATGACACAGTAATTTATGTATCTGCAAAGACTCCAAGTTTAGCTGCAGAAATATTAACAAATGAAATGATTAGGGTGTCACAGTGGCTACATAACAGTTGTTTAACCCTGAATTGTACAAAAACAGTCTCAATGTGTTTTTCAATCAGAAAGAAGGAAATGAGTGGTTTTATAATTAAGATCAATCAAAAGGAAATTGAAACAGTTGATCATTTTACATATTTAGGTGTTATTTTAGATTCTCATTTGAAATTTGATATGCATGTTAAGAAGGTGTGTAGAACAATCAGAACAAATCTGAATTGTTTTTACATGATTAGACCATATATATCCTTGAAAGCAGCCAAGTTATACATGCATGCAATGATTTTTTCACACTTATCTTACTGTGTGACTGTCTGGAGTCAGGTTTCTCAACTGACTATTAAACCTGTTAGATCCTTATATAAACAAACACTAAAAGTTTTCAGAATCAGAATCAGAATTAGAATCGGTTTTATTGCCATTGTTTGAGAACAAGTTCACAAACTAGGAATTTTTTCCGGTACAGTTGTGCACATAAAACATTTAACATAAGTAAAAATAAAATAAAATAAAATAAAAAAATAAAATAAAAAATAAAATACAAAGAATGAGCCATAAGGCTAAAGTCTTTATAAATATTATAATCTGTATGTATATAAAAGAACTATGAAGAGATAAACATCCTTTTTAACATAAGAACAGCAGCAGGGTTCCATTCACAGATGTGCAGGTGAATGACAGCAGCAGATCTAAGTGTGATCAGACCACACAGTGCAGTAAAATAAAGTTACGTAGTGCAGATGGTTCTATCCTACATGGGTCTTTAACTGAACTATCGGGTCTTGTTATTGTTCATGAGTCTGATGGCGGAGGGGAAGAAACTGTTCAGGTGGCGGGAGGTGTGGGTCTGGATGGACCGTAGCCTCCTGCCTGAGGGGAGGAGGGAGAATAGTCGGTGTCCAGGGTGAGAAGAGTCAGCTGGGATCCGACCCACACGCCTCCGGGTCCTGGAGGAGAACAGGTCCCGGAGGGATGGGAGCCTGCAGCCAATCACCTTCTCAGCAGCACGCACGATGCGCTGCAGTCGGTGTTTGTCCCGGTCTGCGGCGCCGGGGAACCACACGGTGATGGAGGAGGTGAGGATGGACTCGATGATGGCCGTGTAGAACTGCACCAGCATCTCGGTCGGCACCTTGAGTTTCCTCAGCTGCCGCAGGAAGTACATCCTCTGCTGGGCCTTCTTGATGAGGGAGCTGATGGTTGGCTCCCACTTGAGGTCCTGGGTGATGGTGGTGCCCAGGAAACGGAAGGAGTCCACGATGGAGATGGGGGTGGGAGAGTCCATCAGGGTGAGGGGATACGGTGGGGCTGTGACTTTCCTGAAGTCCATGATCATCTCCACTGTCTTCTGGGCGTTCAGCTCCAGGTTGTTGTGACTGCACCAAGAAGCCAGCCGGTCCACCTCTCTCCTGTAGGCGGACTCATCACCGTCTGAGATAAGTCCGATGAGGGTGGTGTCGTCCGCAAACTTGATCAGCTTTACGGACTGGTGACTGGAGGTGCAGCAGTTTGTATACAGCGAGAAGAGCCAGGGGGAGAGTACACAGCCCTGAGGAGTCCCAGTGTTTGTAGTCCGATTGTCCGAGACAATCTTCCCCAACCGCACGTGCTGTCTCCGGTCCGACAGGAAGTCAGTGATCCACCTGCAGAGGGAGTCGGGCACGCTGAGCTGGTAGAGCTTGTCTCGTAGCAGTCCAGGGAGGATGGTGTTGAAGGCAGAGCTGAAGTCCACAAACAGGATCCTGGCGTAGGTTCCTGGGGAGTCCAGATGCTCCAGGATGAAATGGAGGGCCAGGTTCACTGCATCATCCACAGACCTGTTGGCTCTGTAGGCGAACTGCAGTGGGTCCAGGAGGGGGGCGGTGATGTTTTTTGGATAAGAAACCAACCAGATGGCACCACTGTAACGTTTTACAAAAATATAGTTTGCTTAGTTTTGAAAGTTTTATAAATTCATCTCTTACTAAAATGTTTTTTAAATGTTTAAATAATCTTGCGCCAAAAGTTATATGAAAATTAATATCAAAACAGAGTAGTAGGGGGATCACTACAAGAGGTACAACTACACAGAACTGTATAGTACCACAGAGAAAAACTAAATTTGCACAATCTACATTCTCAGTTCAAGGTACACTGCTATGGAACAGCTTGCCAGCTGAATTGAAAATGCAGACACAGTTGAATATATTTCAAACAAAAATGAAAAAGTGGTTCAAACAAAAGCAGATATGTGAACATTGATAGTTGTATATAGTGTCAGCTGTTTATTCTATTTTATTTGGTTTTGCATTTTATGTATATATATATATATATATTTATTTTATTTTTTTTATAGAAAAGCCTAACCAAGGACTGGGGCTGCAAATTAGCCTTTGGCTAGAAGCCTATATGTAGAGCATCGGCTGCATGAAACTGTAGCAATGTTATACTGCATTGTCCCTGTTAAATAAACTATTTAAAAGTTCAAAAGGGTCAAAATGGTACAGACATAAACATGGTTCTACAGTTCTCTCTGATACTGCCTCAGTTACTGAGAGAGAGTTAGTCATTTTTGGGACACTGCCAATGATTTTATTCTTTATAGAATTTATTTTACTTAAAGTCATCACTACTGAGAGAAGGGGGAATAGTTGGCTCAACAGACCTATGACTCTGTGTAAGTTTGGCAACTGTACTAAAAAGAAACCAAGGATTGTTTTTATTTACCTCTATTAATGATGAGAAATACGCTGTTCTAGCTTGTCGAAGGGCGTTTTTAAAAAGTAGTAGACTATTTTTCCAGGTTAGAAAAGAATCATTTAAGTGTGTAGAGCGCCATTTTCTCTCCAGTTTCCTAGTATGCTGCTTTGAATTATGCAACTCTGCACTAAACCAGGGAGCTAGCCTTCAATGGCTGATTACCTTCTTTTTTAAGGGGGCTACACTATCTAGTGCCAAACGCAGTGAGGAAGTTATACTTTGAACCAGACCATCAATTTCTGAAGGGTTAGTGTTGGAATTACTTCGGCCCACTGTAGTATTCTGAGACGGATACGGAAACAAGAATGGAACAGATTCTTTAAAACTTGTTACAGCATTGTCTGATAAAGTTCTACTGTAATGAAAATTTCTTTCAGATTTGGGGACGTTGAGTAAAGTAAATTCAAAGGTTATCAAAAAATAGTCAGATAGGACTGGGTTAAGTGGGAGGACTATTAGTTCATCACACTCAATGCCATATGTCAGTACAATGTCTAAAGTGTGCTGACCACAGTGTGTGGGTCCCTTCACTTTCTGAGTGAAGCCCATTGAGTCTAAGATAATATTAAAGGCTGCAGTTAAGCTATCACTTTCAGTGTCCACGTGAATATTAAAATCCCCTACTATAATTACCTGATCAGTGTTTAAAACTAAATCAGATAAAAAATCTGAGATCTGGTCCAAGAATTGAGAGTAAGGGCCTGATGGACGATAGAAAACCACAAACAAAAGTGGTTTTAATGTTTTGCAGTTTGGAAGAGGAAAACTAAGGATTAGATGTTCAAAATAGCTGTAGTTAATAATTGGTCTTGGGGGAATTTGCAAATCCGAATGAAAGATGGTTGTAACTCCTCCCCCTCGCCCAGTACTTCTAGGAATGTGAAAATTTTGATAATTGGTAGGAGTTTACTCATTTATAATTACAAAATCCTCCTGCTGCAGCCATGTTTCTGATGGGCAAAATAGATTAATTTTGTTTTCACATATTAAGTCATTTACTAATAAAGTCTTTGAGGAGATGGATCTTATGTTTACTAAACCACATCTAATTACTCTATTTTCTTGTTTGGTCCGAGTCGTATTTATTTTAATGAGATTTTCAGAGTTTGCTTTTGTCAGGTTAACTTTTAGTCTATTTGATTTTGGCCGTGGGTAAAACACTGTCTCAATGGGGTATTGAGTGGTTAACAGTACAGAAGCTGCAGAGAGGTGGGTTAAACTACGACTCTGCTTCCTGGTCTGGACCCTGGTTTGTTAGTGTTTTGAAGGATCATTGAATTTATCCAGATTCCTAGAAAGAAGAGCTGCTCCATCCAAAGTGGGATGGATGCCATCTCTCCGGATCAGACCAGGTTATCACTAAAAAGATTTCCAATTATCAATGTAGCCCACATGTTTTGCTGGACACCACTCAGACAACCATCGATGAAATGACAGCATCCGGCTAAAGATGTAGTCACTGGTCCGATCGGGCAGGGGTCCAGAAAAGATTACACAGTCCGACATTTTTTTAACAAACTTACACACCGAAGCACCACTAATTTTGTTGACTTCCGAGTGGCGTAACTGGGTGTCATTTCCACCAGCGTGAATAACAATCTTACTGTATTTACGCTTATGATTAGCCTGTCAGGTTTGGGTTAAAGGAGGACCCAGATGGGGAGCGGCGTTTGTGGCTCTTAAGGCCCATGTTTATTAATAGTCCATAAAAGCAGACGGGAAGCACAGAGAACACAAGCACTAGGGGAGATAACGACAACAACGACCCGACGAGGACAGACAGACAGAGAAGGACATATATACTGTGGGGAGGGTAATCAGGAAACGAAGAACACCTGGGACCAGAGGCGGAAAACACAGGGAGGACTAATAGGACAACAGGTGAAACAAACTAGGACTAATTAACTCAAACAGACGGGGAGGAAACAGGGAGGAATAAACAACACAGACAGGGATGGATTATTACAGGTGGGATTTTATGTCGCCTTTTCTGGCCCCTGGAAGACATTTGACTATGGTTGATGTTGTCTCTAAAGCAACGTTTCGGACTATGGAGCTGCCAATTACCAGAATCTGTTCCTCAGTTGGTGTGTCACTGAGTGGGGAAAATCTATTAAAAAATGGGGACACGTTGGTGGTTCCCTTTGGGCAGAATACTATGCTTTCTACGTACCGTCACCCAGCCGGCCTGAGATACCAGCTGCGTGGGTTCTGTTGGTTCCGCGCTGGCTAAGTGGCCTTGGCTATTTACTGGATTCTCAACAGCGCGGAGCCGGGCCTCTAACTCTGAAACCCTCGCCTCCAAAGCTAAGAAAATGCTACATTTATTACACTTACCATTATCACTAAAGGAGGCGGGAGAGTAACTAAACATCTGTCCCAGAGAAAAGGAGAGAGGTGCCGAAGAGGGGGAATGAGAGATGGAAGCCATAGCTGCTACGAAGCTGAGCCAACGAACTAGCGAGACCCTGGCACACCGAGAACAATCGTGTGAAACACGAATGGTTCCCAAAACGTAAAGTACACCAACTGGAAATAAGTGTAGTAGTGTGCTTGTGTGTTAAAAATAACTTAGAAATAACTCAACACAGAGAAAAACAGATCAATCGAAGAGAATCTGAGCACCAAGCAGCTCTACGGAGCTCAGCAGTGAAAACAGGAAGTGACGCAGCAAGTGTCGCAATACTCACAATCCGAATCGCAATCGCAAAACACCAACAGGATTCCTGTTGGTGTTTTTGCGACACCAACAGGAACAGTTCCCTACGGTTGGGATCTCAGACGTCTCGGCATCATAAGTTTTATCTTTCTAAATCTCGCCCTCTCTATGCTGTCTCTCATTCGCGGAGCTGCACAAAAAGCTGATTTACTCCAAAAGTTTCAATGGTAACACACCCAAAAATGTGGCTTAAATTAAAGTTACAGATGGCCATCTCCTGATGTAAAGTAGTAATTAAATTAGCGGTCAAATCTGAAGCTGTGGCTCGTTAAATGGACTGAACTTATATAGTACTTTCTAGTCATACTGACCACCCAAAGGGCTTTACATTGAAGCCACATTCACCCATCCATACACTGATAGCCGACATTGATTAGTAGGACAATCTAGAATTTGTGGGGTTAAGTGCCTTGCCCAGGGGCACATCGACATGTGATTGGAGGAAGCTGGAATCAAACCTACAACCCTCAGATTGCAAGCCAACTACTCTACCGGTGAGCCACAGTCGCCCGACTAAAGGTAGCAATATTGCCTGTCGCAATATTGCGACCATGGTGCTTTAAGAGTTAATGGAGTTGATATAGAGAAATATTAGAATAAGTCATTAAAATTAGATTCAGCTGTGATTTCTTGTAGCTTCCAAAGTAAACCATAGGGTTAAAAAAAAACAGACTCATGAAACCTAGACTTAAAATCTCTTTATATGAAGATATGATTTGCTTTACTCATTTATTTTCTCTCAAAAATGTATATTCCTCTATCCAACAGCATGACGAATAATTATATATAAATACATGCAGATGATCGACTCTGCAAATTAAATTATGTCATTTAGAAGTTTTAGGGCAGCTGAAAGCTACCTTATCTACTTATATTTTTGACATCTGACAGTACAATATACTCAAAGCCATAGATTGGAAAGGAACGTTTGATTATAAAAAGGTTGGGTTTTAGTAACTTCAAATAGAAATTAAATCTATCAAGCAGACATCCAGACTGCTCTGTGGTGAAACTCATATGTTGACACCATATGTTTCTTCTGTATAGCTGCCTGAAAGAGCCTGATTTTTGGGATATTTTCCCAGCTACAGTGTCACCATCGCTTAACAGAGATGTGAATGCTTGACACACCCTGTCAAAGTGCTGCTCAACCATGTTGACAGCTTAGCACCAAAACTATATCATCACATCCCCCATTCCACCCAATCACTAATTTTCATTACTGGCTCCTTTTCTGTGATGACAACATGGTTGGAACGTGAACTGTCATTTAAACACTATTGACTCTCACTGGTTTCTGCTTGCATGTGCCTGAGACTCTCCACCTTTCCTTAGTCTTACAGAGATCTCACATTTTTGTTCTTATTGAAAGGTGTGACAACTAATGTCTCAACATTTTGACCTTTATTAAATTAAGAAAGGGTCATCTCCCAATTAACATACAGTGTCTTATAGACACAGATTAAAACCGTGTTGTACCAACACAAATCAATGCAAAATCATGATGCTAAGGAAAAACAGGTCAAGTTTTGGGGAAGTTTAAAGTAGATGTAGATTCTAAATAAAATAAAAAAACAAACGTTGAACACCCCACAGAGGAAAGACTAAGGCACATCTGCAAACTTGACCAAGATACGGAAGTACACATAAAGTAACTGGCCATGCAGGGAGAACATTAACCAGAGAAGCAGTGAAAAAGTCCTCTATAACTCTGGAGGAGCTATAGTGATCTGCAGCTCTGTTGGGAAAATCTGTTCACTGGGCAACTATTGGTTTATAGAAAGCCTTTGCTGAAAGTAAACCAGAATATCCTGTTTGCAATTCAATGTAGAGGAGAGAGCAAACATATGAAGAAACATACTTTGGTCAAAGTGATGAAAGTTCCCAACTCTGTAAACCTCACCATTCCTGCTGCAGTCGGAAAACAAAAAGGAAGCAATTTTATTTGGTTACCCAGAAACAAATGTATTGGAATATTTATGGTCATATTTTTTTTAATTTTATGATCAGCTAGCTATTTCTATCAAAGAAACCTGCAGGAATGCATTTTTTCCCGGAGAAAAGGCTAAACCAACTAACTAACTAACAGCCTCTGTGTGTGGGCTCTCAAAGTCCCATACCACAGATAGATGGTGTTGAGCGGTGCAGACCAGAATCACCGTCAGGCCGCAAGACAAATGCCATTATATTCACCTTTTCTCTGCTTCTTATATGTTAATGAGGAAAGAAACTATAGAAATCAAATTACCGTGTTTTTACTTTTACTTTATCTCTCATAAAAGGCAGCAACCAAAAACACACATCCTAAAGTCAAACTGCTAGAGACTAATTGAAATTAATTGAATATTATAGAAGGAACCAAACTCACATATGATGAAGATTCTTCAATTCCGAGCAGCGAGGGATCAATCAGGCAGGCCACAGCACCCCCCCACGCAAAAACTACACCGGTTAGGGGCCAGTAGGCTGGTCCTTCTGGGTCTAGGCCATTTGACTGCTTTGACCCCCCTGAAAGGCCCACTCCACTTGTTGGAGTCACGTTGGAGCGCCAAATTGTAGTCGGAAAACATTTTAAATAAAGAGGTAAGAAAGATTCCTTCATTTCTTGGAGGTTTAATTTGAACTTGTTTGCACAAACAAGGCGGAACAGGTTTCAGTGTTCGTAACAGCTGAATGCTACCTTCCACCAACTGACTGACTACTTTATATATTTAGACAACCTTGCTATTGTCTCTACCCTATCAGTAAACATTTCTCCATGGTGAAATTTCCAGACTCCCAGACGCCCCCATCAGATAGGAGAGCTTAATCTAAGGACATCCAGTGCTCCGAGGGTCTATTCCTTGGCAGCACTAGACATAAGGATTCAAATATCAATTTATTCGACCTAACCTAATATTATAGTGTCACACAATCAGACTATCACGATGTCATAAAGAAATGGCACACAGTTATCTTAGTATGTAAGAATACACAGAAAAGATCATTCTTAATGTAAATTTCTCAATATAACTTCTCAATATAAATTTTATCTATTTTATTTGTAGAGCACAATTTATACACAAGGCAATTCAAAGTGCTTCACAGTTGCATAAATTAAGGAAACAGATGAACAGGAAAAGACAAACAAAATAACATCAACTCAAAAAATAGTTAATTACAATAAAAAGCAAGAGTGCAGATAAAATACTTTCAATTGTCATATGCACGGGTAACTAGCAATAAAACGGGTAACTATAACTAGAACTGTTTTCAGCCTGGATTTAAACATTGTTAGCATTGAGGCTTGTCTCACATCCTCATGAAGACTGTTCCAGATTTTAGTTGCCTGAAACTGAAATGCAGCCTCAACGAGTTTATTGTTGACTCTGGGAACCACCAGGAGATCCCTCCCTGAAGTTCTCAGGGCCCGAGATGGTTCATATGTCTCTAACATGTCAGAGATGTACTTTGGTGCCAAACCATGAAAAGACTTGTACATAAGCAGAGCTGTTTTAAATTCTATTCTCTGAGCGACAGGAAGCCAGTGCAGAGAGAGGAGCACTGGACTAATATGGTCGTATTTCCTAGTTCTTGTCAGGACTCGAGCAGCAGCGTTCTGGATGTTCTGCAGCTGTCTAACAGCTCGTTTAGAGAGGCCAGTGAGCAGGCCGTTACAGTAGTCTAACCTGCTGGAGACAAATGCATGGATAAGTCTTTCTAAGTCTGGTTTCCACACTATTCATCTGATTTTAGCAATGTTTTTCAGATGGTAAAAAGCTGTTGATGTTATTGCTTTGATGTGGCTGTTTAAGTTCAGGTCCGAATTCCATGATTACCCCTAGATTTCTAAACTGATTCTTTGGTTGAAGACAGAGAGACTCAAGATGACTGATAACACTTTCTCCTTGTATCTGTGGGCCAAAAACAATGTAAGATATGTTATATTGCAAGATGGCGCCGCGTATGGACGCCTCGGCACTTCGCTCTCTGGTACTAGTTACTGTTTTACTCTTTTGCGTAGTTTTCTGCACTCCATCTGCTATTAAAATTAGCAGAGAGGAACTTTTAAAAATTGGACTATCCAGTGCCGGACTTTTTTCACCGGTCTTTACACAACCTGACTGCTTTATGGAGATTCTGATCGGAGGAGCAGCAGCGTTCTGTGGATTTAGACGGAGACGACGACGCGGGAAACGGGCTGGTGTGCTCGTCAAGCTGCGACAGCGGGGATTACGCACCGCTCTCCCATCCATACACCTGGGGAACGTCCGCTCTCTGCCTAACAAAATGGATGAATTGCTCCTTCTCCTATCCAAGAACTCAGACTTTAGTCGTTCTGCCGCCTTTTGCTTCACTGAAACCTGGTCCAGTGAACTCATCCCGGACAGCGCTCTAAAGCTGCCAGGCTTCCAGCTGTTCAGAGCGGACCGCTGCGCGGAGCTGACTGGGAAATCAAAGGGAGGTGGAACGTGCTTCTACATTAACGAAGGTTGGTGCACAGATGTCACAGTGTTAAAGAAGACATGCAGCCCTCACCTTGAGTCGTTCTTCATAAACTGTAGACCATTTTATTCACCGCGGGAGTTCGCCTCGTTTGTGCTGGTCGCTGTATACATTCCACCGCAGGCGTGTGTGACGGAGGCATTACATCACCTCGCCGATCAGATCACAGAAGTGGAGAAAAATCACCCGGACTCTCTGCTAATCGTTCTCGGGGATTTTAACAGAGCTAATCTCAAACTTGAACTGCCTAAATATAAACAACATGTGACGTGTCCCACCAGGGACATGAACACTTTAGATCACTGCTACACCACAATAAAAAATGCATATCGCTCTGTCCCCCGTGCTGCTTTGGGACTTTCCGACCACTGCCTGGTCCACCTCATCCCATCTTACAGGCAGAAGCTGAAATCTGCTAAGCCTGTAGTAAGAACTGTGAAGAGATGGACTGATGAGTCAAAGATGCAGCTACAGGCCTGCTTTGACTGCACTGATTGGAGCGTCTTTGAAGCAGCGGCTTCATCCCTGGATGAACTGACCGACACTGTGACATCCTACATCAGCTTTTGTGAGGACATGTGTGTGCAGACCAAAACCTTCTGCTCATTCAAAAACAATAAACCGTGGTTCACTGCAGAACTGAGACGGCTACGCCAGGACAAGGAGGAGGCCTACAGGAGTGGGGATCGGGACCTGTACAAACAGGCTAGGAACCAGCTGACAAGAGGGATCAAAGCAGCAAAGAGGAACTACAGTGCTAAGCTTAAGGACCGTTTTTCTGCCAACGACCCCTCTGCAGTTTGGAGCTACCTGCAGACCATTACTAACTGTAGAAGACCATCCCCC
The DNA here is from genome assembly GCA_028564705.1 of Apricaphanius iberus. Taxonomy (NCBI): domain Eukaryota; kingdom Metazoa; phylum Chordata; class Actinopteri; order Cyprinodontiformes; family Aphaniidae; genus Apricaphanius; species Apricaphanius iberus. Next base: position 92,701 of record JAPXFQ010002436.1, on the reverse strand, counting down.
CACCCTGTGGAGAGCCCCCGCCTGGCTGAGGACCTCAACGACTTCCCAACTACCCAACGACTTCCCAACTACCCAAAACTAATGAATTAAAAGTTAATGCTACTAGAGCAAAGTATAAAAATCTCATAAAGATAAATAAAACTCGGACTGAACATAAAAACAAATCAATTAAATGTGGTTTACTAAACATAAGATCTCTCCCCTCAAAAACACTCTTGGTAAATGACTTAATTTGTGAAAATAATATTGATTTGTTTTGTCTTGCAGAGACATGGTTGCAGGAAGAGGACCATGTCACAATAAATGAGTCAACTCCCCCTAGCTACTTAAACTTTAGTGTCCCTCGAAGTACTGGTCGAGGAGGTGGAGTAGCAACTATCTTTCATTCCGATTTACTAATTAATCTCCAAAAAAATAATAGTTACAGTTCCTTTGAGCATCTAGTTTTTAGCTTTCCTCATACACATAACAAAGCAGTAAAGCCACTTTTGTTTGTGGTCTTATATCGTCCACCAGGACCTTATTCTCAATTTTTAGATCAGATTTCAGATTTTCTATCTGACTTAGTTTTAAACACTGATAAAGTCATTATAGTCGGAGACTTCAATATTCATGTTGATAATGAAAGTGATAGTCTAAATACAGCTTTTAACACTATCCTAGACTCAATAGGCTTTACTCAAAATGTGCAGGGACCAACACATTCTTGTCACCACACTTTAGATCTTGTGCTGACTTATGGCATTGACTGTGAAGAAATAACAGTCTTTCCACATAACCCTATCCTGTCTGATCATTTCCTTATCACTTTTAAACTTACTCTAATGGATCATATCAAACCTGAAAGAAAACTTCATTATACCAGAACGTTATCAGACAACGCTGTAGCAAATTTTAAAGAAGCTCTTCCAACTTTAATTTCCTCAGTTTATAAATGCAGAACAGAAAACAGTGATTTAACTCGTGACCCCTCACAACTTGACATTTTAGTTCATAGCGTTAATTCCTCCCTGCGTCGGGCAATAGACAAAGTTGCCCCCTTGAAAAGGAAGGTGGCTAGCCATAGAAGATTAACTCCCTGGTTTAATTTAGAGCTACGTACCCTAAAGCAGAATGTTAGAAAACTAGAGAGAAAATGGCGCTCCACGCATTTACATGATTCCTTTTTAATATGGAAAAATAGTTTATTGCTATATAAAAAGAGCCTTCACACAGCTAGAACAGCATATTATTCATCTTTAATCGAGGAGAATAAAAATAATCCTAGGTTTCTTTTTAATACAGTTGCCAAACTCACACAGGATCATAGCTCTATCGAGCCAACCATTCCCCAAGCTCTAAGCAGTGACGACTTCATGCAATTCTTTATAAATAAAATAGACTCCATAAAGAATAAGATAATTGGGAACCTTCCCAATATGCTTGCTTCCTCCTTAGTTAATGAGGCAGCCTCAAAAATGGTGGAACCTAATATATGCTTAAACTGCTTTAATGCAGCCGAACTTTGTGATGTACTAAAATTATTAGCTTCATCTAAACCTTCAACTTGCGTTTTAGACCCAATCCCAACTAAACTCTTAAAAGAAGTTTTCCCTCTGATCGCTGCTCCAATTTTAAATATAATGAATCTATCCTTAGTCAATGGATATGTACCACAGGAGTTTAAGATTGCTGTAATTAAACCTCTACTTAAGAAACCCTCTCTTGATCAAAACGACTTAATTAACTATAGACCGATATCTAATCTTCCCTTCTTATCTAAAATTCTTGAGAAAATAGTTGCACACCAGATATGTGAGCATTTAAACAATAATGAGCTGTTTGAGAAGTTTCAGTCAGGCTTTAGAGCTCATCACAGCACTGAAACAGCTCTGGTGAAGGTTACTAATGATATTCTCATAGCCTCAGACAATGGACTGGTGACCATTCTGGTCCTGTTAGATCTCAGTGCTGCCTTTGACACTGTTGACCACAATATTCTCATAGAAAGGCTTCAAAGTGTCGGTATAATAGGAACAGCACTAGGTTGGTTTAAATCTTATTTGTCTAACAGATTTCAGTTTGTTCAGGTAAACAATAGATCTTCCTCAACCTCAATAGTTACTTGCGGAGTACCACAGGGTTCAGTGCTTGGGCCGATTCTCTTTACTATATATATGCTTCCTATTGGTAAAATAATTAGGCAGCATGGGATAAAATTCCATAGTTACGCAGATGATACACAGCTATATCTATCCATAAATCCTGATGAATCCAATCAGTTAGGTAGACTACAGGCATGTCTGGAAGACATAAAAACTTGGATGACTCTAAACTTCTTGCTTCTAAATTCTGATAAAACAGAAGTTGTCGTCTTTGGACCAGAAGCTCTGAAAAAGAAACTACTTAGTCAGCCCCTTCACCTGGACGGCATTAAATTAGCCTCCAGTAATAAAGCAAAAAACCTCGGTGTCATTTTTGACCAAGATATGTCATTTAGAACTTACATTAAAGAAGTCTGTAGGATTTCCTTTTTTCACCTTAGGAATATTGCAAAAATTAGAACCATCCTGTCCAGGAATGATGCTGAAAAACTAGTCCATGCCTTTGTTACTTCAAGGCTGGATTACTGTAACTGTCTATTATCAGGTAGTCCACAGAATACAATTAAAAGTCTTCAGTTAGTTCAAAATGCTGCTGCTAGGATTCTGATGAATATTAAAAGAAGAGATCACATTTCCCCTGTTTTAGCTTCTCTTCACTGGCTCCCAGTAAAATCTAGAATAGAATTCAAGATCCTCCTTCTGACATATAAAGCCCTTAATAATCTAGCTCCATCATACATAAGAGACCTGATTGTTCCATATGTTCCTAACAGAGACCTTCGCTCTCAGACTGCAGGTTTACTGGTAGTTCCTAGGATTTCTAAAAGTAGAATGGGTGGCAGATCTTTCAGCTATCAGGCTCCCCTCCTATGGAACCGGCTCCCAGGGTTGGTTCGTGAAGCAGACAATTTGTCTATCTTTAAAACTAGGCTAAAAACTTTCCTCTTTGACAAAGCTTACAGTTAGAGATATGTTTATAGGTAGTTAGAGTCAGGTCAGACAGGTAGATAGGAAGAGACAGGTTAATGTTAGTAGTCAGGCAGAGTGTCAAAAGTTAGGAAGAGATAGGAAGAGGTAGAGTAGCTAGGTAGAGATAGATTAATGTAAGCCAGGTAAAGATCCGGAGCCGGTCGCGGCTTACCGCCGCGGAAGAAATGTGCCCCACAGGGGCCAGCCAGCGCCGGAGAGAGGTCCCTCAAGGGGATCCTCCCGCACAGTGCGGCCGCCCATTACCTGCCGGGTTGAATCCCCCGGGCAGACTGTGCGGACCCCACCCGTTTATCTCTTAAACGTTTCTCGCCCTCTTCAACTCTGTCCTCTCAGTTCTGTCTATTTTTCCTTAAGATAGTTGTCGACTATCGGTCTCGTGCCGGTATTTAGCCTTAGATGGAGTTTACCACCCACTTTGGGCTGCATTCTCAAACAACCCGACTCCGAGAAGACCCCGGCATGACGGGGGCCGTTACCGGCCCTACACCGTCCACGGGTCAGGAGGACTCAGACAGAGTGTTGGTAGCCAGGTCTCCTAGTAGCTAGGAGACAGGTTAATGTTAGTAGCTATGCTGCTTTAGGCTAGGCTGTTGGAGGACATTATTAGGGTCTGTTCCTACTTTCTCTCCTACTTCTCCCCAACTGCATGATGTGCTGTCAATTCAAGCACTAACCTGTTTTCTATTATAGTAGGTGCTCCGGATTAGCCCTGCTTGACGACCCTGACTAAGATGGCATTGCAGTGACGGAAAATTCTCCACGTCCTGCAACAAACTTCTGCATCAGTTCTATTGCTCTTTCTGTGTCTCTGTTATGTATTCTCCAAGCCACAGACGGTCGCGGCAGATAACCGCTTGTGCTGAGCCTGGTTCTGCCGGAGGTTTCTTCCTGTTAAAAGGGAGTTTTTCCTTCCCACTGTCGCTGCATGCTTGCTCAGTATGAGGGATTGCTGAGAATTCCACGACGCAATCTTCTGTGGTTCTGTAATTTCTACACTTAACATTGTATTGTAATAACTCTTTTTGTAAAGTGCCTTGAGATGACATCTGTTGTGAAATGGCGCTATATAAATAAACTGAATTGAATTGAAAATTTTCCAGGTTTGAAAGGACTTTCACACCTCCCACCTCCCCCACCATCTCCATCACAAAAGACCCAGCTTCACCCCAAACCACCCACGTACCTGCCTTGACGATCTGCGAACAGGACGTGCGCCAGCTATTTCAGAGACAGAAAATTAAAAAGGCTCAGGGACCAGACGGAGTGTCCCCAGCCTCTCTGAAATTCTGTGCTGACCAGCTGGCTCCCATCTTCACCCAGATCTTCAATAACTCCCTGGAGCTGTGTGAGGTCCCCTCCTGCCTCAAACGCTCCACCATCATACCGGTTCCCAAGAAGTCCCCAGTCACTGGATTAAATGACTACAGACCAGTTGCCCTAACATCTGTGGTCATGAAATCCTTTGAGCGTCTGGTACTGACCCACCTGAAGGACATCACAGATCCCCTGCTAGACCCCCTGCAGTTCGCCTACAGATCAAACAGGTCAGTGGATGATGCCGTCAACATGGCTCTACACTACATCCTGCACCACCTAGACTCTGCAGGTACCTACGCTCGGGTCCTGTTTGTGGACTTCAGCTCTGCGTTTAACACCATTGTACCAGAGCTCCTCCACCAAAAACTGTCCCAGCTCACCGTGCCTCCCTCCACCTGTCAGTGGATTACCAGTTTCCTGACTGACAGGAGGCAGCAGGTGAAACTGGGTAAGTTCACATCCAGCTCCCGTTCCCTCAGCATCGGCGCCCCCCAGGGATGTGTTCTCTCCCCACTGCTCTTCTCCCTTTACACCACTGACTGCACGTCGAGGGACCCTTCTGTGAAACTCCTGAAGTTTGCAGATGACACCACCGTCATTGGACTCATCCGCGACGGCGACGAGTCTGTGTACAGAAAGGAAGTGGAACAGCTGGTTCTCTGGTGCAGTCAGAACCACCTGGAGCTAAACCCGCTCAAAACTGTGGAGATGACAGTGGACTTCAGGAAGAGACCACCATCAACATCTCCTCTCATGATCCTCAACAAGCCAGTCCCCACAGTGGAGTCTTTCAGGTTCCTAGGATCCACCATCACACGGGACCTGAAGTGGACCTCACACATCAACATAATAAGGAAAAAGGCCCAGCAAAGGCTGTACTTTCTGCGTCAGCTCAGGAAGTTCAACCTGCCCCAGGAGCTGCTGATCATCTTCTACACAGCAATAGTCCAGTCTGTCCTGACCTCATCCATCTCTGTCTGGTTCGGATCCGCCACCAGGCAAGACAAGGACAGACTGCAGAGAACAGTCAGGACTGCAGAGAGGATCATAGGAACCGATCTTCCCTCCATTCAGGACCTATTCCGGGCCAGGGTCAGGAAGCGGGCCAGGAAAATCACCTCTGACCCCTCACACCCTGGCCACAATCTGTTTAGGCTCCTCCCCTCAGGTCGGCGTTACAGAGCGTTGTACGCCAAAACCACCCGACACAAAAACAGTTTTTTCCCCCAGGCTGTCGCTCTGACGAACTCTGTCTAGTCACAGTGTGTGAGTGCACTCACATAACAATAAACTATAACTCTGCACTTCTGTACATACTCACTGTAAAATAACCCCGGCTTGGTGTATATATTATCCTTTATTATTTACGATCTGATATTTATTTGTATTTTTACTTATTTTTGTTCATATTTTTCTTTTTTTTATTTTTTTTTATTTCACTTATTCAAGTTCTGTACTGGAGGAAAAAGTTTGCCGGAGTCAAATTCCTTGTATGTGACATACTTGGCCAATAAACTGATTCTGATTCTGATTCTGATTCTGATGATCTCTGTTTTGTCTGAGTTTAACTGTTGTTAAGTTGTTTTTCATCCACACACTGATCTGTTCAATACAGTGACACAGTGTATCTATAGGCCCATGTTCACCTGCCGTCAGTGACACGTAGATCTGAGTGTCATCTGCGTAGTTATGGTAAGACACAATATTGCTGTTAATTAGCTGACCCAATGGAAGCATGTACAAGTTGAATAAAAGTGGTCCCAGGATTGACCCCTGGGGGACTCCACAGGTCATGGGAATTTTGTCTGAGACACATTGCCAATTTCGACAAAGTATGTCCTGTCCTCAAGATAGGACTTGAACCAGTTTAGAGCGGTACCAGAGATTTACACCCAGTTTTCTAACCTGTGAAGTAAGATCCCATGGCCCACTGTGTCAAAGGCAATGTTCAGGTCCAGCAGAACTAAAACTGAGACTTTGCCTGTGTTGGTGTTCATGCAGATATCATTTGTCACCTTGATCAGAGCTGTCTCAGTGCTGTGGTGGGGCCTGGGCCTGACTGGAAAGTATCAAACACATTGTTAGAAAGGAGAAAGTAAGTGAGCTGTTGATATGCTACTTTCTCTAGGACTTTTCCTAACAATGGTAGGTTTGAAATGGGCCGGTAGTTGCTCAGTACTGTGGCATCAAGGCTGCTCTTCTTTAGAAGAGGCTTAATGACCGCAGTTTTTAAGGCATTTGGGAATGTTCCAGTCTCAAGTGAGATGTTACCTAACTGACTAAGTTGTGGTAACAAGCTGCTCAGCACAGACTTTGGAAATCGAGTTTGGTAATTCATCAAGGCAGCATGTACATGAACTCAGACCAGAGATTACCTCTTCGATTGTTTTGCCACTGACAGGTATAAAATGTGTCATCTCAAGGTGATTATCTGGAAACATTCTTGGCATGTTTTTTGTGGTAATTATGGCATTTTAAATGCCTTGGACTTTGTCATTAAAAAATATTGCAAACTCATTGCACTTAGATGCAGAAATTAGTTCTAAGGGCAGTGAAATTTAGGATTAGTTAATCTGTTCACTGTGGCAAACAGAAAACGAGAATTGTTTCTGCAGTTTGCGAGTATTTGAGAGAAACACTTTTCCCTTACTCCACGTAAAATCTGGTTAAACACAAATAGCACTTCTTTGTAAACCTCATAATGAACCTGGAGCTTTGACTTGCGCCATTTCCATTTGGCTTTTCGGCACTCCCTTTTTTGTTCCCTGACCGAAACTTAATTTCTCCAAGGTACCTCTTGTTTAGTGTTAACCATTTTAACCTTGACAAGAGCAATAGTATCCAAAACAATTACAACCCTTGAAGTGCAAGAGTCCAATAGATTATCAACATTTGAGCATGGGGGATTTTCAAATCTGATCAATTCCATAAACTGTGTACTTGTTGTATCATTTATGTGTCTTCTCTGAAAAACTCCACCCAAGTACTGGTTTGGGTACAACAGATAGGTCAAAGAAGACGCAAAAATGATCAGATAAAGCAACATCAACAACATTGACATTTGATATATTAACACCTTTTGTAATGACTAGATCTAGAGTGTGGCCTTAGTTGTGAGTCGCATCACTCACGTGTTGACTTGAACCAAACATTTCAAGGACAGCACTAAGTTCTTTGGCATGCCTATCATTGGTTACATCCACATGCACATTACAATCACCTGAAATGACTGAACAATCAAATTCCCTGCAAACAAATGTAAGTAATTCAGTAAAATCTTCGATAAAACAATTCTGTGGTGGTTGGTAAATTATCATATAAAGTATGGAAGATTGTTTAATCTCCATTTTGAATGACACATACTCAAACGATGCAAACAACCCAAATTACAGTTTGTGGGTCAATACATTGTCCCTGAAAATGGCACAAACACCCCATCCCCTCTGGTTTAGGCGTGTTTCAGACACAAAATTGAAGTGAGATGGACTACACTCAATCAAAACTGCATTGTCAGTGTTTTTGGCGAGCCACGTTTCAGTTAAAAACATAAAATTCAGATTATAAGAGGAAATTAAACTTTTTACCAAAAATGACTTGCTCTTTAATGATCTGACATTGAGAATAGCATGTTTGAGATTTATCTGTGTTTGAGTAGACGGAATCTTTGTGCAAGGGATATGGATTAAATGTCTTTGATTACTCAGTCTGACTGTCCCTCTGCTGGAGGTAACAGCTGTGTGCACCGGTGCTGGGGGCCGAGCTGGGTAGACCTTGGTTGGTGAAAAAGGCGGGAGTGGGGCACGATACTTTTTTGGGGACAAGGTCTTTGATTTTGACATGACTGGAGTGAGGGGAACCATTTTAATCCCATTTTAATCCCATATTGTACCAAGTTTTGAAAGTGGTTGGGAAATCTCATTCGTGACCCTGGAGACACAAACAATCCTGAAAAGTCTCTGGAAGGTGTAGATGTAGCAGTTGGGTTCCAGGACGGTGGTGGAATAGATGAGTGCTCTTGTGGTTGAATTATTTAATGTTCATGCAGGTGGTGCTGCAACAGAGTTTTTTTCCCGTAGATTCAGATGCAGGTGGTGCTGCTACTGTGGTTGAATCATTTCCTGTTGATGCAGACGGTGTTGAGTTTTTCCCCAGAGATACAGGTGGTGCTGCAGGTGAGTTTTTTCCCTGTGATGCAGGGGCAGGTAATGCAGCTGCTGCCGGAGCCATTACTTTTGGCGCAGATGGCGCTGCTGTGGCTGAATCCTTTGCTGTGCACTGCTCCGACTAAATCTATTGTCTGGGATGCAGGCCAAGCCTTTGCTTGCGAGCCTGGATCTCTCCTCTCTCCTCTCTGCTCTCTCCTGCAGCTTTGGCCTTCCCTAATTCCGTAGAACATGGAGGAGGTTATCTGTCAGTCGTCTCACTCCACCTCTGCTCAAATGTGGGCCATTTGCTTTAAACAGATCATTGCGTTGCCTGAACAGATTAAGTTCTCTATAAAACACAGTCCTCATGACTCACATACTTTGGACAGCCATGTATTCAATTGAAACAGCCGTGAGAATTTGTTTATTCTCCCATCGATGTTTTGAATAGGTCCACTGATAAAAATTTGTATTGCCTCTTTGTCCAGACAATCAAGTCTCTAAAAAAGTTTACTAAAGTTTTCTTACAAGATTTCAGACTGTTCATTTCTTGCGTCCACTGCACCAACATGTATTACAATTTGTTTAATCCCAGGGTTATTTGTAATTTCCTTGTTTTGAACCTCTGTGATGGCAAACTGTGGCACTCGGATGGCTATTTGTAACAATTCTGTCCATGTTTATATTAGATATGGCTCCGTCTCCAAGCACCAGCATATCTCCGTCCTTGACACTTTGCAAATTTTTTCTCTCCAACTTTGTTTTGACTTCTTTTTCTCTATTTCTCTCAGATCTTTGTTCATTAGTCTGAACTCCTGAGAGAGGTAAATATCTGTATGTTACCTTTATTCCATATCCATTTTTACCAGCATGTTGTTTTTGCTTTTGTCTAGTACCAAGTTGTCTGTTAAGTTTTGGGAAGGTTATCGTATCATTTAGCTTTAGGTTGCAAGTTTCAGTTTTTCTAGTCTTACCGGATTCCATTGGGAGCGTGTCATGAAGTCCTTTTTCTGTCTCCAAGGCACAAATTTTGTGGAGTAAGCGTATTTCTTGTTGATATATCTGACAGTTTTCACAAGGCGATGTTTATGTAACTCCCTTAACCATGTTCAGAATAGAATCAGAATCAGAATAGGTTTTATTGCCATTGTTTGAGAACAAGTTCACAAACTAGGAATTTTTCTCGGTACAATCGTGCACATAAAACATTTAACATAAATAAAAATAAAAATAAAAAGAATGAGCTATAAGGCTAAAGTCTTTATAACTATTATAATCTGTATGTATATAAAAGAACTATGAAGAGATAAACATCCTTTTTAACATAAGAACAGCAGCAGGGTTCCATTCACAGATGTGCAGGTGAATGACAGCAGCAGATCTAAGTGTGGTCAGACCACACAGTGCAGTAAAATAAAGTTACGTAGTGCAGATGGTTCTATCCTACATGGGTCTTTAACTGAACTATCGGGTCTTGTTATTGTTCATGAGTCTGATGGCGGAGGGGAAGAAACTGTTCAGGTGGCGGGAGGTGTGGGTCTGGATGGACCGTAGCCTCCTGCCTGAGGGGAGGAGGGAGAATAGTCGGTGTCCAGGGTGAGAAGAGTCAGCTGGGATCCGACCCACACGCCTCCGGGTCCTGGAGGAGAACAGGTCCCGGAGGGATGGGAGCCTGCAGCCAATCACCTTCTCAGCAGCACGCACGATGCGCTGCAGTCGGATTTTGTCCCGGTCTGCGGCACCGGGGAACCACACGGTGATGGAAGAGGTGAGGATGGACTCGATGATGGCCGTGTAGAACTGCACCAGCATCTCGGTCGGCACCTTGAGTTTCCTCAGCTGCCGCAGGAAGTACATCCTCTGCTGGGCCTTCTTGATGAGGGAGCTGATGGTTGGCTCCCACTTGAGGTCCTGGGTGATGGTGGTGCCCAGGAAACGGAAGGAGTCCACGATGGAGATGGGGGTGGGAGAGTCCATCAGGGTGAGGGGATACGGTGGGGCTGTGACTTTCCTGAAATCCATGATCATCTCCACTGTCTTCTGGGCGTTCAGCTCCAGGTTGTTGTGACTGCACAGAGAAGCCAGCCGGTCCACCTCTCTTCTGTAGGCGGACTCATCACCGTCTGATATAAGTCCGATGAGGGTGGTGTCGTCCGCAAACTTGATCAGCTTTACGGACTGGTGACTGGAGGTGCAGCAGTTTGTATACAGCGAGAAGAGCCAGGGGGAGAGTACACAGCCCTGAGGAGTCCCAGTGTTTGTAGTCCGATTGTCCGAGACAATCTTCCCCAACCGCACGTGCTGTCTCCGGTCAGACAGGAAGTCAGTGATCCACCTGCAGAGGGAGTCGGGCACGCTGAGCTGGTAGAGCTTGTCTCGTAGCAGACGAGACAATAAGATTGTCGCCGCTGGCTCATCAGAAGAGTTATAAAAAAGGCATAAAATTCATTAAAAAGCCTTGGTTTACTTAAAAGAGGAGAATAAAATCATATCCAAGACGTGTCAAAAAAAAGAATGATTAAAAATTATTAGAAATTTATTAAAAATTGACTAAAGAGGCAAGCAGCAAGAGCATTTGTAATTTGTAAGTCCAACCTTCTTTTTATATAAGGTGAATCATATCTATTATATAATTGCAAAAATGTGTACAATTTTGAGACAAAATTTGAAGGTAACTTAGAATAGAATAATCCTTTAATTGTCCCACAAGGGGAAATTTGGTCATAACAGCAGTAAAAAAATATATATATACAAATAGATACAAAATGGGCACTCAGACAAATAGGAGAGATATCCAAATCACATCTGTCATCCAGAACTGGCCCACCAGTAATAAAATCCTCCCCAGCAAATTATTTAGCATTTTCACAACGTTTTTTTTCTTATTTATAGACTTTCTTTTGATTCTGTATTGAAATTATTGATTGATTTGGGAATTCTTTCTGAAAAACTGAGAAATAATAAAGACCATACAACTAAATAGATATTTAATTGATCATGTAAAGGGGATATTAATTTATCCAGTTTAACAACTCATAATCATACAGACAAACCATGTATAGCAGGCGGGGATGGAACAGCCGCTGGGTGGAGAACAGCAGAAATCAGTGGAGGACAGGGAGATGTGATTAAAGTCCCCAGAAATCAGAAAAAGAGCCTGTGGGTGCTGTACTTGGAGTCTGCTGGTTACAGAGTGCAGGAAAACATAGGCTGCAGCAGCATTAGCAGAGGGCGGGACATAAACAGCTATCATGATCACGTGTCTAAACTCCTGCGGTAGCTAGTACGGTCTCATGCTAACCACTAGCAGCTAAAGGTCATAGCGTCTCTTTGCTAGATAAATGCCCAAAGTTACACCATCTATCATTCCCAAACACAGCCAGACCCTCTCCTCTCTACTTACCACTCTCTGTTGTTCTGTCAGCCCAGATCAGATGAAAACCTTCCATGTTTATGTGTGAGTCCGGAGTTAGCGCAGTTAGCCACGTCTCTGTGAAGCACATCAGGCTGCTCTCTCTGTAGCTCCTCTGATGTCGGGTCAGAGCCACCAGCTCGTCCATTTTATTAGTGAGAGGTCTCATGTTCCCCATAATAACAGATGGAATCGCTGGTCAGTACCTCCTAACCTTACTGTGTTGCCTTTACCACGTCCTTACCCTTATCACGTCTCTACCTCCTCGGATGTTAGCTCGCTCTGCGGTAGGGAAGGCAGCAGAGGTCCTGAGGGCTAACAGCTGATCCCTGCTGTAAACAATGGGAGAGCGTTCCACTGTGTGCCAAAGCAGTTCACAATAGAAAAATCAAAACAAGAAACACAAAAACATTAAAAAAAACATACATTAAATAGAAAAAAAGACTCTGTCAGGTTGGAGCTTCTGATACTGGCTGCCAGCTACTAATCCTGCTCTAATTAGCCTCATGCAGTTTAATTAGTTGTCATATTTATTTTATTTATATCCAGATTTTCCTCTAAAACAGTCAATAGTTTAGGGATTGTAAAATCTCTGTTTTGGAGATATAGTATAATTGTGTCTGAAAATAGTGGTTTTCTTTGTTCTTCCTGTGCCACTGAGCCCTGTTAACTCATCACTTTTTCTTATATACTGGGCCAAAGGCTCAGTGAATGAAGCAAAGAGTGACGGACTCAAGCAGCATCCCTGTCCTGTTCCTCTAAAGAGCTCAAATCTGTCTGATTTGTTTCCATTTATTTTCATTCTAACCACTGGCCTATTATACAGTGCTTTTATACATTTAGTGAACATATCATTGAAGCCTGTTCTCTTCAGAACTGCAAAAAGGAAACTCCGGCAGACTCTTTCAAAAGCCTTCTCAGCCTCTAAGCTTACTAAGGCTGGAGGCATGTTGACCTAATTTATTATGTTTATTGTGTCTGTCAGTCCTTTATAAATCCTGTTTAATCTTTATCTATCAGGTCAGGAAGCAAGAGTTCTATTCTTCTAGTAATTATTGATGTGAATAATTCATAATCTAATTTGAAAATAGAAACAGGGCGTTAAGATTTACAATGCTCCATATTTTTGCCTTAATTTGGTAGGACTGATATGATGGCCTCTTTTCACAAAGGTGGGCTGTTAGCATTCCTTATTGTCCAACTGAGTGAGTCCAACAATAGGGGAGCTACTTCTTCTTTGAAGATCTTGTACCATTCATTTGGATAGCCATCACCACTGGGCTTATGTTGGTGTTTAGCCTACTAATAGCCTTATCAAGTTCTTTTTTTTAAAGTTTTCTATGTAAGGAGTCCCAGCAGATTGCACAAAGTCGTTGACAGGAGACCACCTAAAAAAGTGGGTCTGGTCCAGTTCTCTGATCCACACCAGCATTAGTTTGTGTGTACTCACACCTGCATAAAAGATCTGGACCAGCGAACCCTGGTCCGTTTATAGTGGCCCAAACAGTGCAAGTCTGAATGCACCTTTAAAACAGCAAGTGACCCCATCCAGAGATTTACCTTAAATCCCTTCTAGTTTTTCCCCTTTCATTTCCAGCATTCCCAGATGCTGTGTGCCCCACTTGGAACTGATGAAGAGGATCATTAGTGAAATAAGACATGATTAGTTCCCCCTCAAGTTCTTTCATCAAACCTCGCTTCACTCACTTTGCTTGAGCTTTACTTTCACTTTAATAAATGAAAACTTTCTCACAATTTCAACATCTGTGCTCAGCGCAGCTTTAAGGCTGCGTCAGTGAGCCTGCAGCGCAGGAAGATGGCAGAACACAGAAGCAGAAGCCAAGCATGTGAGCAAGGGCACAAAGAAAGGCTCTAACATGAAATGACTGCTAATACATACGCACAACTCATTTTGGAGTTATTGAGTTCACAGCTGGTCTCAAACAGCAACGTTAAGTCACTCTGATACAAACAGACATAAATAGAACAATAATTCATTTACAGCTGAGGCACATCTTTGTAAAAATGTTGACTTGGGAAAACCTTGAAAACTTTATTTAATTGGACCTGCACAAAAAAAATTGTATTTTCTTTCAGCTTTTTGGAAGGTTTCCTGTATGTAGAGCCTTTTTCAAGTCACCTGGAGATGTCTGATGTTAAATGCTCAAAAAGGATGAAAAATGAGGATCATGATGAGGACCATGAGAACTAAAGGACTAAAGCAGGGATCCCCACCTCCAGGCCTCGAGGGCCGGTATCCTGCAGGTTTTAGTTCTTTCCCTGGTTCAACACACCAGAATCAAATAATGGCTCGTTAGCAGGCCTCTGCAGAACTTTGCAATGCTGAGGAGGAAGTTAGAGAATTTGAATCAGCTGTGTTGGAGCAGAGACACATCTAAAACTGGTAGGACATCGGCCCTTGAGGCCTGGACTTTAGGATCCTTGGACTAAAGTCTGAAGGAGTTTTTTAGATGGCTGGAAGATTTTTTAGGCGCGAGCAGCGACAGCACTGTGAAGGCTTCTACCAAACGAATTGGTTTTTTGGGGATCTGAACATATATGAAAACTCACCAGATTTCGCTGAAGTTTGAGTCGTGCAGGAAATATTCACATTCTGATACTGAATGTGTAACTTTCACAGATTTTTTGCACATTGCTGCCTAATTTTGCATCTACATTAAATCAAAATCCTCTGAGAGTTCCTCTATTGAGTGAGAGTAAAATAAATACCACATTAAGTTTAGGAAACATTGGTTTATGTACCTGATATGAATTGGTCATCACATAAGGGGAAACCTTTGCTCACGGGGATCCCACAGCTTTATTTTACCTGATTGCTTGAATGTTTCATTGCTATATTTCCCTAATGTGCATTTCTATATTAAATATTCTTGGCCATAATTTGATTGTTTGACGGCCCAATTCCCTACCATGGGGCAAACGTCAGCAACCGTAATAATAACAGGAGAAATAATCTTTGTCCGCAGTTGTATAGTTCATACACAGCATGCTCATTTTACTTTGTCAGTTCCCACAAGACAATTTAAGAAGAAGACAATGTATATGGTATCAAACAGTGTATAATCTACACCAGTGGTGGCTGGTGGAATTTTCTCCAGGGTGGGCTATGACTATGATGGTTAAATGTTAGGTTGCCATACTATTTTTGTACCTAATTAATTACAAGGTAGCTGTGAATTAATCCTGACTAATTAACCTTCCTAAATATGACACACAAAAACATTTTAGTCTAAAGGGACAAATCCAATTTCCATAGCTCTTTTTTTTCATGAAATAAAGGAGAGAGGAATAGATTTTTAGCCATTTTTAGATCGTTTAGCCAGTTGCTAACACAAACTACCTGGCTAACATTTTTTGTATGTAAAACTAACAGTTTCTTATTAATGTTGGAAAACCCCGATCATCCTCTTAATAGGATATCCTACGACAACAGAATGATTTCAGTCAGAGGCTTCAATAGTTTCTCTAGAACAGACTGCTACTGTAGAGGAGGAAACACTGAGCTGTCTATAGAGGTTCTGGTTCAGACTGGGATCACTCTGTTCATACTGGGAGAACCTGCCAGAGCTCCACTTAAAGCCATTCAGAGTATGAGAAGATATGGTGGAGAAAAGGCTGTATAGGTTATATTTCTGCTGTTCTTTATTATTTCCACACATCTGCTGATACAGGTTTGGGTGATATAAATGTGAGGAGGGAGATGGTGTGTGATCTCATGTGAAAAATAAGAATAAATGCAAGGTAAGGTAGAAATAACAAAAATATATGAATAAACTCAATATTTGGATATCAACAGCTGTGTTAAATATTAAATAAATCAAATGTAATATAGACTTAGTAATCGAATGTCACGATTGACCTTTTTCCAAAATGTAAACACTCAGCAGACAAACTCTCAATCTAAACATTAGGAATAAATACTTCCGCTAATGAATAGCACTAATTTAAGTCCCAAAACATTACTTTAACTGGATAATGCGCATTTTTAACGCAGCAGTACCTTACTATAAAATGTACTCAAGCTATACAGAGACCCAACATGCATAATTCCACATTAATACAGCACTTTTACTGCTAATTGCTATTTGTATTTAGATGATAATCAGCTCCGGGCTATCACCTGCTATGTTTTTCTCTCAAATGGTATTGTTTTGAATGAAATAACCAAATTATTCTTTTTATTTCTGGATTTTGTGTCTCTTTTCGTTTGTCTCGCGTGGTTTGTAGCTACCCGTGTGCCTGCTGTAGGCAGAGACACTAATATCTATGGCTGTACGTCTCTGAGCACAGATCAGAGCCAGCACTCCTGGTACCCAATGAAATGCATTAAAAGATCCAAACTTTGAAAAAAAGAATCTCACAATGTAACTCTATGAGAGCGCCTGAGACGACTTTCAATCTAATTGAGATCGCCCCAACGGGGCTGGGTTTTAGGTTGGAAAGTGATATTCAGGCTGTTGATTGGACAACAATATACAGACTTGGATGGGCAATATTAGACTCTTTTTCTCCTCTCTTTTTTCGTGTGACTCAAGGAGCTGCCCCTGATCTAAACTCTTGTAGATATTATTATGTACACCCAACTTACAAGCAGCCTCATTCCCAAACAAAAGCAGCTGAGCTTTAACCTCCACTCCAGCCAAGTTCCAAGACACAAGGTTCATCTTCACCAACCACCAAGACACAAGGTTCAGCATCGCAGCTTCTCAAGTCACAAGGTTAAACCCTGCTACCGGCCATCACCCCACCAGACTCAACTGAATGATCACCTCATTAAAACAATACAACACTACAACAAAGTTCTGTACCGTACACCAGCCACTCAAACACAAGGTCCTGGACCCCCTCCTCCCACTGTGGCCTGAAGTTCCTAGTCTGTGTGCCACGAGGTGCACTTTGAGGAGGTTGGGGGCTGTTGTGATCTGTCTCTGTCTGCGCCAATTCATAATGCCTGTTTATTTCTCGCTTTTTCTCCCCATCTGTGTCAGTCAGACTCACCTGTTGTGCTGGCAAACTACCATGGAGCTCCTCTTCCCCTTCAATCAGTGGGATGAGCCAGGTGGAACAAATCTTCCAAGCAATCTGGGCGTGGCACTACCTGGATCTGTTGTCTTTGGACTGAAAGGAGCATTTATAGCACCTCAAACCCAAGCAAGCTCCTTGTCATCAAAGGGACTGTGCAAATCAAGCCCTCCACAAAACAATGAAGGACAACCGGTAAGCGCCATATTGGCCATGTTTTGCCTAGACTGTCTTAATCAGTGCCACATTTATTGTTTGACCAACAAACGTTTGAATGGTTAAGAGCAATTTTATCTGCAGAGTCTTATTAAACGAAGTTCTTAATTCATTTGAAATTGTATGATGTAAAAATCTTTCACTAAAAATTCTAAGCTCAAGTAACTTGGTTAAAAAGTATAGAAAGATGATATGGCTAAAAATAAAATGAGATCTGTTAATTAAGCTGAATAAAGTTAGAGAAGTTATTTGGCTAAAATGTGATTTTAGCTAAAATTCTGATCATTTGAGTTAAAATTACTATTTTATTTATTACTCAATACTTGCTTAAAAGCAGAGACTTTATTTTGACAGAAATGGGTTTGAGTTTATTGTGAATAATTTTGTTTAATTTGTCTGTCAAGTCAAATAACTTGTTTGTAATTTCTCTTTTAAGGTTTTTCGCCTGACAGTCAACCATTTAATGGACTTGAGCACCATAGGCCTTTTTCCACTGCGGTTCTTTGGCGAGCTGTCTCTCTGTTCTGAGGAATGTTGCCTCCACTGCTTTTCTATTGTTTGGCAATGAAGATGGGTCCATGAGCCATGGATATCTCACATGCCAGTCTGGACTATCACTGTGGTCATCAGCACCAACATAAGTCAAGCCACCCTTAACAATTTCCAGCTCCCTTTCTTCAGCCAAAGTCATTTCCTTGCCACCAGGTTGGCAATTGCCGCAACGACAGCCTCCACATTTTGGGTTGCAGGGGGCACCAATGCTATCCCACCTCCACCACTCAATAAAATCACGAGTGGTAGTAGCCGAATAAGAAGAAGTGCACGCACAGACACCAGACCCATTGACAAGACATGAACTACTAAGTCAAGTTGCTGGCTTGTACGACCCAGTTGGGCTGACGACTCCATCAATGCAAAAAGGAGCCATCTTGGTTCGAAGGGCATTCCAGGAGGCAAAACAAAAGTCAATATGGCGCTTACCGGTTGTCCTTCATTGTTTTGTGGAGGGCTTGATTTGCACAGTCCCTTTGATGACAAGGAGCTTGCTTGGGTTTGAGGTGCTATAAATGCTCCTTTCACTGCAGTCCAAAGACAACAGATCCAGGTAGTGCCACGCCCAGATTGCTTGGAAGATTTGTTCCACCTGGCTCATCCCACTGATTGATGGGGAAGAGGAGCTCCATGGTAGTTTGCCAGCACACCAGCTCATTGTCATCTGAATCACGCCACAAGAACCGGTGTAGATGGACTTCTCTCTCCTCGAGCCACACAGAATTGTACATTTTTCTGATGTCTCCTAGAGCAGCATAGGAGCCCTGGCGGAACTTGAGGAGGACAGCTCGGATCGGGTTGAGGACATCAGGGCCTTTCATCAGAAGGTCATTGAGGCTTTGGCCTTGGTACTTTTGACTACTGTTCCACACAAGTCTTACAGGAGTTGTAATGGAGTGGGGGTTGGGTGCAATGAGATGACTAATATACCACACAGGTCCATTCCAGCTGGTTAAATCCTCGTTTGTCATCTTTTTTGCAGCCCGATGGTCAACCATTTCATGGACTTGAGCACCATAGGCCTTTTTCCACTGCGGTTCTTTGGCGAGCTGTCTCTCTGTTCTGAGGAATGTTGCCTCCACTGCTTTTCTATTGTTTGGCAATGAAGATGGGTCCATTAGCCATGGATATCTCACATGCCAGTGTGGACTATCACTGTGGTCATCAGCACCAAAATAAGTCAAGCCACCCTTAACAATTTCCAGCTCCCTTTCTTCAGCCAAAGTCATTTCCTTGCCACCAGGTTGGCAATTGCCGCAACGACAGCCTCCACATTTTGGGTTGCAGGGGGCAACAATGCTATCCCACCTCCACCACTTAATAAAATCACGAGTGGTAGTAGCGGAATAAGAAGACTTGATGATAGGTTTGGCACAGATACATTCTTCATACATCAATGCTGCTGTTCTCATGGACCTGGCAAAGTGCGTTCTGGACTGGTGTGCTGTAACTGTACACTCCTCACACAGACCAGGGTGTGTCCCTGCAATGGTCTTTCCCAACGGTCCGTCCCATAGTACAAGGTCCCCAACGGTACGCATTTTCTGTCGGACCAGTCGCCCTTCCTTTTGGCTTATCAAAAGTTGTATTTGTTTTGGTCTCACAAGTTAATTTCCGGGGACATCTGGAAAGAACATTTGGAATCATATGGCTGTTTATTGAGTGAAATCCAGTTAAATATCGTCATGTGGAGGGACTGTTCCTTTCAAGTGGGGAATTGCACAAAAATTAAAATCCATATGACTCCAAATGTTCTTTCCAGATTTCAATTAAATTTCAATTGAGTTTATTTAAATAGCGCCATTTCACAACAGATGTCATCTCAAGGCACTTTACAAGAAGAGTTATTACAATACAATGTTTAATTTAGGAATTAGAGAACCACAGAAGATTGCGTTGTGAATTCTCAATAATCCCTCACACTGAGCAAGCATGAAGCGACAGTGAACAGGAAAAACTCCCTTTTAACAGGAAGAAACCTCCAGCCGAACCAGGGTCAGCATAAGCGGCCATCTGCCGAGACCGTCTGGGGTTTGGAGAAGGCAGCGGAGACACAGAAAGAGCAACAGAACTGATAAAGAAGCAGAAGTTGGTAGCAGGACGTGGAGACGTTCCTCCACTGGAATGCCATCTTAGTCAGGGTCGTCAAGCAGGGCGGGTCAGGAGCACCTACTGTAGGAAGAGACTAAGGCTACGTCCACACTAAGCTGGATAAGGTTATACGAGGAGTTAGACGCCTAATGTTATCCACTCAACACAAGCATTTACGCCCCGTTTAAGGTCCGTTTAAGGTCCCATGATTGCGCAATCCAATGCCGACCTATGCATGTACTGGGCATGCACGGGGAAAGAAAAAAAATAACACAGATTGACGCGTATAATCTACGTCACTGTCGGCGCCTACATAATATAAACAAGAAGCTCTAAGCACAGTTTATAATATCTCCTTGTCCGAAGAGAACAATGGCTGCTCAGAGGAAGAGAGAGTTTGTGGTGTGGACCGACGACGAGGTCAACCACACTCTCCCACCACCTGTGGGAGGGGCCATAAGGGTCGGGTGCAGTGCAAGATGGGTGGTGGCCGAAGGCGGGGACCTTGGCGGTCCTATCCTTGGCTGCAGAAGCTGACTCTTGGGACGTGGAACGTCACCTCTCTGGTGGGGAAGGAGCCGGAGCTGGTGTGCGAGGTTGAGAGGTTCCGACTGGACATCGTCGGCCTTGCCTCGACGCATGGCTCTGGCTCTGGAACCCGTCTCCTCGAGAGGGGTTGGACTCTCTTCCACTCTGGCGTTGCCCCCGGTGAGAGGCGCCGAGCTGGGGTGGGCATACTTGTTGCCCCCCATCTCGGCGCCTATACGTTGGGGTTTACCCCGGTGAATGAGAGGGTAGCCTCCCTCCGCCTACGGGTGGGGGGACGGGTTCTGACTATCGTTTGTGCTTATGCACCGAACAGTAGCTCAGATTACCCACCCTTCTTGGAGTCCTTGGAGCAGGAGAGTGCTCCTTCTGGGGACTCCCTCATTCTGCTGGGGGACTTCAACGCTCACGTGGGCAATGACAGTGAGACCCGGAGAGGCGTGGTTGGGCGGTATGGCTCCCCCGATCTGAACCCGAGCGGTGTTTTGTTGTTGGACTTCTGTGCTCGTCATGGATTGTCCATAACGAACTCCATGTTCAGGCACAAGACATATAGTTCGTGTGCGGTGGTTATGTGTGATTTTCATTTGTTTGTATTTATTTTATTAAACCTTGGTTTGTGATTCCGTGTCTTGTTCATTCATAAATAAACCTGATGCCATTTTGAACATACCAGTTACAAAAACACATTTACAAAATATAACCAGAAACCCATGAGGTCTCAACGCTTAATATTCATGCCCTGCTATACAAGGTAAGTCAATTGATGTATTTTGTAAAATTCGCACGACTTAATGAAGATGTTAATATAAGTTATGGAAGTTTGACGTAACATCTGACTGATATCTGTGGGAACGTAGCTGTGGTGTTGAACGGTTACGTGCTGTCACCCAAAAATGACACTGCCTTCAAGTGCTCTCGTAATAATTGTAAATACCATAAACCAACAACGCAATTGCACATTAACTCGCGTTGTACTTACCACTGGAATTTTTTTGTTATGCTACCCGTTTCGCCTATGTGAGTTCAACTTTGACCTTTCAAGATGGCGGACAGAAGAGAAATAATCCTGGATGCCAAGCATTGCATTGTTAAAAGTTATCTGCTACTATTAGTTAGTTGTAATCTACATACTGCTGAGGCATACATAACCTTAATAACATTGTCTTTAACACTTGGTGTCGTTTATTAAAATATAGTTTTACCTAAGTAAAGAAAGAGAAGCACTTGAACATGACGCACTGGTAATTTCCACTTGACAAGTGGAAAACATCATGTTTACCATACCACATGAAGGCAGCATACTTGAGACCTCATGGTTTACGTGCTTATTTCGTATTTCTGTAAGCAGAGCCAGATTATATATATATTTTTTTTCTAAAAGAATAATGGATAAACACGCTGATTATTTTTATTGCCAAATAGGATTGATCCTGAATTCCTTAAAAAAATCACACAGAGATAGGATAAAAGTATCAAATGTTTAATGAAAATGGCTTTGGAGAACACGGGTAAAACAGCAGTTAAAAAAAACACTGTGACGAATTACGGATCAAGGAATTTAGTCAGAACATGTCTCACTCTTTTTCCTACACTTTCATTGTCCATCCTTGCAACAGATGCAGGCCTACTTGGTGACTGAAAATGTTTGTCGTGTTCGACTGCAGCAGTGACGGATTGTTCACTTAATCCTTCTTTCATGGTTTCACAGTAGTTGTGTAGAACAAAGCAATCATAGATAACATGTGGCAAGTCATTCTTGTTCATGTCCATCGCTCGTTGCAGTACTCCAAACCGTGCTTTTAAGCGTCCAAAAGCACACTCGATAACCATGCGAGCCTTGCAAACTGAAAATCCATAATACTGCTCTTGTGGGGTGGCCCCACCGTTGGGGTACTGTTTAATGAGATATGGCGTCAGTGGGTAAGCAGGTCCCCCAAAAGAAACACGGGAACAGGGCCGTCCTCTTCCAACAGCTGTTTAGGACAGGGAGGTATAGTTCCAACTTTTAGCTCTGTGCATATAATGGAATTTGTGAAGATACGCGCATCATGTACACTACCAGGCCATTTCACAACAACATCAATAAAACAGTAATTGTAATCACACACTGCTTGTACATTATACAAGTATCTGCCCTTTATATTAAGAAAACTAGTTGATTTGCATGCCGGTTGCTTTATCTCGATGTGTGTGCAGTCAATTGCCCCCAAACACTGTGGCATGCCATGGCACGAATAGAAATTAGCCACAAGATCCTGGACTTCTTTTTTTGTTCTTGGGGGCTTTATGTAGACTGGACCCAGATAATAAGTAATAGCTCTACAAACATCTCGGACAAAAACAGAAACTGATTGCCTCGACAGTCCAAAAGCATTAGCTGTTTTTCGTAGTCTTCCCTCGTCACACAAGTAATATCGTGCACACACAACCTTTGTGAAGACATCCACAGCAGCTCTCATCGTCGTCATCTGCTTCTCCAAATACGGATGCAATCTTTCGCTGATCTGGACCAGAGCTGACTGGGACATCCGAAAGTTTTCTTGCCATTCCTCTGGTACAACACGTTGTTGGAGAAACATATCCCACCAGGCCGAGGTTCTGCCAGGCCTGACCCAAAATCGACGCTCGGTGTTAAGTCGCCGTCTCGTATATAATGTTTCTGGGAGTCCTGTAATCCTGCGTTGCCTCCTGGATCGTCTCCTGTGTCGCCTTCTCATCCGCAAGTAGGTTAGGGTTAACTTTGCAAACGTCTGAATTTGCAAAAGAAGCAGTAGCATAGCGAGACTCGTCTCCATCTTTGCTGCTGTCATGATCTGGTGTCGCGTTGTTGTCGTCATCAACTTAGGACGCAGCATTTGATTGACGTCGCTGTTCTGATTTAGCCGGGTACCGGATAAGTTGCGTCCAGACGTGCTCATTTAGCCGTTGAGATAACAGTTAGACGGCTCTCTTACCCGGCTAATACTTATCCGGCCACAGACCACGAACAAAGGCGCCTTAGTGTAAGTAAGTCTCAAGTCTTTGTCCTCAAGTCCGGGTCAAGTCTCAAGTAAATTACAGGCAAGTCCAAGTCAGGACAGGAAAGATTCAAGTCAAGTCCAAGTTGAATCTCAAGTCTCTTCAAGTAATTTTTTTTAATGTTGCATTTTTATGTTCAATGTAAATCATATTCAGTGTATTCTTTTTAAAAGCTGTATTTATTTCAAAACCTGATAAAACAAGTGCAAGTGAACTTAGAAATTTTACAATAAGTTTACATGTTTACATGTCAGCTCAATCTTATTATACCGGAAATTGATATGCGTACACAATTTCTCACCACATTCTACAATAACCTGGACCAACCAATATGTTCTCCACCGAAATATGTTTATTATTATAATGTTTATTTCTTAAGGCTTGGGTTAAAAGAGATATCTGGTTGATGACTCATCTAATGGATAATAAGGGAAATATAGTTAATTAGAATTTTTGCATCCAATTTAATTTCAATCCTCCTTATATGGATTTTTTACAAGTGCACAATGATCTTCTGTCTAAGTGATTTTTCTCACCAAAAATATATTAACATATCAGGAGATTCAACCAAGATAAAGACTTTATTACTAAGGCGAAAAATAAATTTTTATCATGTCCAAGAGCTCCTAAAGCAAAACAGACACACTTTAAAATGATATGTATGCTTCCGAAGAATTACTGAAGAACTACTTTAACATAAACAATAAGGTCTGTAGTTTTGTGATTCATATACTGAAACAACTGAACCATCTTCTTTTACTATACCATCATACTTGATTTTTGGATAACATTGAAGCGTCAGAGTGGAGATGACGTAACTGCGTTGGTTAGGTGTAACGCGTCAAATCCTGTTATTCGCTGACTGTTGTGTAAACTACTCAGTACTCCCGCTGGCTTGAATTGATCTATTTTCTTTGTTTTGACTTATTCTAACACACAAGCACATTAGAACACTTTATTCTCCTCTGATGTTCTTTATGTTTTTAGAACTCATTATGCGTTACACTGGTGTTCTGGGCATGGTAAGGTATCACTAGGTTAGCTTAGCATGGCTAGGGCTGCTAACTCTCCTGCTAGGTCTCTCTCTCTAAACCTCCTCCTGTCTCTTTCTCTGTGCCTCTTCCTGTGGCTGTGTTCAACAGGTTTTCTGCACTCAGCGACACCATGAGAAACCAATTCTTCCAGCTGAGCTGCCGCAGCTCCATAGCTGACCGTGGCTCTAGAGTCACATACGACCACAGTCAAATAACTAAAATGAAGTTAGCTTAATTTAGCCATGACATTGTAGCAAAAAAGTTGCACCTACCGTTCTTTATGCAACTTTAAATGACGAACAAAGTTGGATGTTGTTCCAACCGCGTCTGTGATTTTCTTTTTGCATGTTCTACACGTTGCTGTGCATTTGTTTTCTACTACTTGGTAGTTTGTGAACCCAAATGCAATCAGCTTTGGGAGCATACCGATAGTCCTTGTTGGCTGCGTTCTGAAGAGCTGAAAGGACGGTTAGACTGGCCTCTTTTTAAATTGTTGTTTTTTTTGTTTTCAAATCCAATTAATTTGATTGGCTCTTCGCGGCTCTCCCACACATAGAGACGGACTTCACTTGTTGATACAGGATGAGTGAAATAATTTAACCCAGCACAATTTTGAAATAATAGATTTTTAAACTTTATTTATTCGGTAATATAGAAAGTCTTTGTCGAGTAAATGGGTTATAGTCCGAGTCAAGTCCCAAGCCTGAGGTCTTCAAGTCCAAGTCAAGTCAAAGTCTTTGAGCATTATTTCAAGTCAAGTCTCAAGTCATGAAATGAATGACTTGAGTCTGACTCGAGTCCACACCTCTGACTTTTAGCCATTAGAAATTGAGTTTGAACATTTTTATTTTGCACTGCTTTAATTGAATCTAAATAGATCACAACTTAAAATATAATTTCTACATAAATAATGTCAGTTTAAACTATTTAATTCAGTTTAGTGAATGTAAATTTAAACCAACAGATTTGCTTTAACATTACACTAAATGGCATTCACATTTTATAAGCATTTATTCAGGCTGAGCAATGCAAATTCTAATCAAAGTAATTGTAATTCAGTTTCTGATGGCTCAAACTTCAGCCCTTACAAATGAATAGAAATACATTCACCTCAGCAGTTACTGTTAAAACATCATAAAGATATTTACCAAACTACCCATGAGAGAATAAAGGGGGTATGTTGTGTCAAAATGAATTATTACCCCCAGGGAGGGGAGAATGGTCTGTTAAAAATGATTTATGATCCTGGTGGGGAGCATGTCAGAAATTGATAGATCGACAATGGAAGTGATGCAACATTTGGTCATTCTGGAAGCGGGTGTATGTGACGCCTCCACCATGTGTATGATGTTTAGAGATGGGCTGGGATACTTTCTCTTATAGGATTCGGGGAGAAGAGTGTGATTTTCTATTTTTAAAAACATGGTTAAATCCAGCAAAGCTCTGCTTAAACATCAAAAAAGAAGCTGGAAGGTTCTCCATGGTCTCTCCAAACTCTTCTCACGCCCGAGTTTTTGCCTCAGCGACCATCCGAGCCGCACTCCGCTTGGCCTACCGGTACCTATCAGCTGCTTCCGGAGTCCCACAGGCCAAAAAGGCCTGATAAGACTCCTTCTTCAGCTTGACAGCATCCCTCACAGCTGGTGTCCACCAGCGGGTTCGAGGGTTGCTGCCGCGACAGGCACCAGCAAAAACATCAGGGTGTTAATTTCTTCATTAACTCCGGCACATTCTGAAATTGTTCTAATGGAATCAAAGAAAAAGCCCTAAAAAGGCTGTGGTCCATTTTTTAGCCCCATCAAAGAGAGTGGAGCAGGTCTGATCTGCTACCCAACTCTGTTCGTGTTTTTTTACTCAGACAGAAACACGCACAGACCCCAACCCCCTTGTAAGAACCAACTTTCTCACCAACTCGGCACGTGTAGTCAAGTGGTCATAGGAGGGTGATGCATACAAAGCAAGCCCCTGCGCCTGGAGGGGATGCCCCAAGTGAATAGATGAAAAATATGGATTACTTGTAGAATATGAAAACATAAACATTTCAAGAGGTGTAACAGAAATGGGCTTTTACAACTGTTTCTCAAGTTGTAAATCAGCCGTTGTCCATGGCATGAGTGGCTACCGGTTCCTTTCATTTATTTTTTTAAACACACACATAAACACACACGTATATATCATCTTCAAGGAGGGTAACAGAGGGCCTTCTGTATGTATGGTATCACCACATGGTTCTTGATTAGCCAGTTTTATGATAAAATGAAAATGTAAGAGTGGAACCCCTGCTTAAAAGGGGGTGAAAATAAAATAATTAATC
Organism: Apricaphanius iberus; assembly: GCA_028564705.1. Lineage (NCBI taxonomy): Eukaryota > Metazoa > Chordata > Actinopteri > Cyprinodontiformes > Aphaniidae > Apricaphanius > Apricaphanius iberus. Next base: position 65,936 of record JAPXFQ010002436.1, on the reverse strand, counting down.
TTTGCTGTGTGAAGGTGGCATTAAAACTCTTTAATACTGACCATAGACAGGGCCCCACCCCAAACAATGTGTAAAGCAAACACACTATTGTTTTACTAGAAATCAGCAAGCACAAAGAGGGAGAACCCAGACTAACCTTGAAATAATTATCACTGAAAATGCATCACTAAATAAGGAGAAAACCAGGATGATACCAAGTTTACTAGAACTAGAAACTAGAACAAAAGCAGTTGCATATAAATGATAGACTACCAAAAACATGACAATGTAGTAGTAGAGGAATAAAACTGAGTCTTAAAAGGGAATTCCGTTTTTTTCAACCTGGATCTTGTTTTTAGCAATTATATTTTCTCTTACTCACCCTAAAATTTTGGAGCCGGTCTGAGTCGTTCATAAGTATTTATATTCTCTTCATCCTTCATCGGACATCCGTAGCATGGGAGTGGTGGGGCAGTCCACATTCTACTTGTAATAAGGTTTAATCTGCCCCTAAACGCTTTAATTTTACCATGTTTATTATCCACTTGGACTTACGAATGCCACCGCAGTGCTTCTGTATTTTTTTTCGCAGGTTGTTCCCTGCTCTACTGTGTGTTGTCACTAGAAACACATGCAATCATGTGTTGTGCCTTTTTGGTAGCAAAGATCGCTATGACAAAAACAACAGCTAGAATTAATGCTCTTCTTAAAACTTATCAGTTATATATGAGGGCTATTTCTTGTGTATACATTTTATTAGAGATCATGGGAGAGGAATCCCATTGTATGATTTATTAAAACAGATTAAATATTTATAAGGCTTACACAATGGTCAAATGAACATGTCTTGGGTCCACCTCTTTCGCCGGGTCTTCTCATTGGTTCTCCACTGCCGGTATTTCCAAATAAAATGTTATTGGGGTGGTAACTTTATTTGACACAAATATGCACTCAAACGTCAACCTAGTATCATAAACCTGCTGCTCAACTTAAAGTCACCACAAATCAATTTGAAATTTAGAGTTTGGGAGGATTTAAAGGAATATAGGTTTATGAGTTCCTCATAAATCTGCCTTCTCTGGCCATGGTTGACCTGCCTCCTATACACCGGCCGTAAACCTCTGGAGTCTTTCATAATCATAGTATTTTTTTCAAATATCACATTGTTTTACTACAGTTTGTAAGGTAACCAATTTAGGCAATCAATTGTAATGCAGCTAATTATAATTATTACTTTCTTACACAGCAGAACGGGAAAATGAAAATACCATTGACTCGTCCCCTTTCAATGCAAATAAATGACAGATGGATTGCAAGCTATGAGAAGAAGGATTGAAAGGATGATTCAACACGCAAGAGACTGCAGAAAGAACTTCATATCAGGTAAGCTACGGCTAACAAACAAGCCAACATTGCTAACCAACACTGCTGGTGCAGGAAAACCACAAACAATAGTAATGGGAACCAGAGTTTTGTAGCTGGTGTAGGTTGTGTGTATCTGCTGTGTTGATGAAACAATAATAATTCTCTAGTTTCTGGTTGTTGGTGGTTTTTACTGACTGTACTGCATTATCCCAACATGGCAGATATGTCAGTCAGTCGTCTGTGTAGCTGCAGTCCACCTAGCATCATGTCAACACAGGTAAAGAGAAAGCACCAAAGTCCAATTTGGGATGACTTACTATAGAATATGGACAAAATGATCAATAGCATCTTAGTACTCCTGGTAGCTTGGCTTTAGTTTTGATGTGTTGCGAATCAGAGACAGTATTTTTACAGACCTGTACCACATACATAAATTGTTGGTCTTTTTAATGCAAAGGTCCTGTTATTTTACAGAACTTTGAATGTTACATTGCCATATATCTACCCTGGAAATCCAGAGGTCTCACAGTGCACAATTTGAATTGTCTTTGCAAGACACTCTGGTATCGACCAACGATACTGTTAGTGCATTAGGTGAGCAGCTCGGGGAACCAACCAAATCGGCGTAACTGATGTAGGTGGGCCAGAGGCAAGCTAAGATGATGACGACAGCGCTGTGACGTCTGGAATCATTTAGTAAACATGGCTACAGATGAATAGCAGTTGTTAGAAACAGCTTTGCCCGCTACAATGAACGACTTAGACTTGGCTTTTTAATCTAAAAGATTAACAGAAAACTGCGCTCCAATCATTCCTTTGTAAGAAGGATGTTTTTCCTGTTTTACTGACGGAATGCGGAAAGAGTTTAATCTACCTGTTAGCACTGCTGATTGCTCTGGATACGTCACACTGTGTATTGTTGTGATTGATTGTGGTGTTATCCAATCGTGTGCAGTGAGAGTTTTAAATGCATGCTTGGTTCTGCCCCTCAAGTTATGGCCTTTTCATTAATCGTTCCCAGAATCTTACTCTTAACAGATTAGAGTCTGGATTTTTCCAGGCTACCATATATATTTTATACTTGTCTGATTTGTATGGTCGTTTAAAAACGCGTAATAATTTTCTGAGATTTTGTCATACATTTCTTTTTTTTTAGTCTTGCCCCGGTACTCAACTTGTTTAATGAAAAGACTTAAACTAAAACTGTAACTAATAAAAACTAAACTGAAACTAAGCATTTTCAAACAACTAAACTACCTAACATATGGTAAAACTAATTAAAATTAAAATAGAATTGAACATTTTAAGTCAAAACTAAATAAAAACTAAAACTAATGAAAATTAGAAAACTATTAAAATCCTTGTGCTAATTGCAGTAAGAAGTATCCTTTTTTTTTTCCCAGCGCCGACTTCTAATGTTTACAAAACTCTCCATGACTGAATGAGAACAATCTGGCAGAGAAGAATGGTGAAAAACTCTTTCAGTGTGATGTAAGATTCTGTGTCATTTATCATAAACATTAATGATGGTTAACCTGCTTCACAGGTTATGATGTTTATGGAATAATTACTGTTTTATTTTCTTACAGGTTACTACCACAAATCAGAAAAAAATGTGACGGTATTAGAACTTAAAATCAAACTGGAAACAGTACTTTGAAAAATAACACTTGACCTGTATTATATTGAAAACAATACAACAGCACATTATTAAAGTGACAGTGTGTAGATTTTGCAGTACATCTTTGAAAATAGCCATTGAAATATTATGTAAAAATAATTACATAAAGCACATTAATTGCAAAATATTGGCAATATTGTAAAATATGACTTAAAAAATCAGTTTTAAAATACATAGGCGCGGGTCCTCTTTTCAGGGAAAAGCCATATTAGATGACGTCTTTACTTCTACAAGAGCCCGGACCGACAAAGCGCACGGAACAAGCCTGCTATTAAAACATTGATTTCCCCGCAAAAGGCTTAACTTTTTCGCCATAAATACATTTTTACCTCTTCACTAGTTCCAAGCGATGAAAGAGAGACTGATGTGCTCGTCATGTTGCTGCAAATAGATAATTCTCAGGGAATTGAGATTTTGAAAACAGAACTAGTTGGACATCCGTTGTTGAGTTTCTTAGTCGAAGACACAGATACCGCATGCTTGGGATAATTTAGGTATGCACTGCCCCCTACTGGCCTAAAATTGCCCACTGTGCCTTTAAAGATGTTGAACTGCATTGTTGTTGTTGCTTTCTAAATAAACATGTATTCCAAATTCATTTTTCCCTAAAATACTGATTTATGTGACCCAGTCCACATTTCCACAGTGTGTTGGTCCATGCCAGATGTTTCCACAGTGTGATGGTCCATCCCAGATGTTTCCATTGGGTGATGGTCCGTCCCAGATGTTTCAACTGTTTGATGGTCAATCCCAGATGTTTCCATGGTGTGATTGTCCATCCCAGATGTTTCCACAATGTTATGGTTCGTCCCATATGTTTACACAGTGTGGTGGTCCATCCCAGATGTTTCCACAGTCCGATGGTCCATCCCAGAAGTTTCCACTGTATGATGCTCAATCCCAGATGTTTCCACTGGGTGATGGTCCACCCAGATATTTCCTCAGGGTGATGGTTTATCCCAGATGTTTCCACTGGGTTATGATCAATCCCAGATGTTTCCACAATGTGATGGTAAATCCCAGATGTTTCCTTTGGGTGATGGTCCATCCCAGATGTTTCCACAGTGTGATAAGCAATCCCAGATGTTTCCACTGGGTGATGGTCAATCCCAGATGTTACCTTTGGGTGATGGTCCATCCCAGATGTTTCCAATGTGTAATGGTCATTGCCAGATGTTCCCACAGTGTGATGGTCCATCCCAGATGTTTCCACTGGTTGATGATCCATCCCAGATATTTCCTCTGGGTAATGGTTTATTCCAGATGTTTCCACTGGGTGATGGTCAATCCCAGATCTTTCCACAATGTGATGGTCAATCCCAGATGTTTCCTTCGGGTGATGGCCCATCCCAGATGTTTCAACTGGGTGATGGTCCACCCCAGATGTTTCCACTGTGTGAAGGTCCTTCCCAGATGTTTCCTTCGGGTGATGGTCCATCCCAGCTTTTTCCACAGTGTGATGATCAATCCCAGATGTTTCTACTGGGTGATGGTCCATACAAGATCTTTCCACTGGGCGATGGTCCATCTTAGACATTTCCATTGGGTGGTGGTCCATCACAGATGTTTCCACAGTTTCATAGTCAATCCCAGATGTTGCCAATTGCTGATGGTCTATCCCAGATGTTTCCACAGTGTGATGATCAATCCCAGATCTTTCCACTGGGTGATGGTCCATCCCAGATGTTTCCTCTGGGTAATGGTTTATCCCAGATCTTTCCACTGGGTGATGGTCCATCCCAGATGTTTCAATTCAATTCAATTCAGTTTATTTATATAGCGCCATTTCACAACAGATGTCATCTCAAGGCACTTTACAAAAAGAGTTATTACAATACAATGTTTAGTGTAGAAATTACAGAACCACAGAAGATTGCGTCGTGGAATTCTCAGCAATCCCTCATACTGAGCAAGCATGCAGCGACAGTGGGAAGGAAAAACTCCCTTTTAACAGGAAGAAACCTCCGGCAGAACCAGGCTCAGCACAAGCGGTTATCTGCCGCGACCGTCTGTGGCTTGGAGAATACACAACAGAGACACAGAAAGAGCAACAGAACCGATGCACAAGTTTGTTGCAGGACGTGGAGAATTTTCCGTCACTGCAATGCCATCTTAGTCAGGGTCGTCAAGCAGGGCTAATCCGGAGCACCTACTATAATAGAAAACAGGTTAGTGCTTGAATTGACAGCACATCATGCAGTTGGGGAGAAGTAGGAGAGAAAGTAGGAACAGACCCTAATAATGTCCTCCAACAGCCTAGCCTAAAGCAGCATAGCTACTAACATTAACCTGTCTCCTAGCTACTAGGAGACCTGGCTACCAACACTCTGTCTTAGTCCTCCTGACCCGTGGACGGTGTAGGGCCGGTAACGGCCCCCGTCATGCCGGGGTCTTCTCGGAGTCGGGTTGTTTGAGAATGCAGCCCAAAGTGGGTGGTAAACTCCATCTAAGGCTAAATACCGGCACGAGACCGATAGTCGACAACTATCTTAAGGAAAAATAGACAGAACTGAGAGGACAGAGTTGAAGAGGGCGAGAAACGTTTAAGAGATAAACGGGTGGGGTCCGCACAGTCTGCCCAGGGGATTCAACCCGGCAGGTAATGGGCGGCCGCACTGTGCGGGAGGATCCCCTTGAGGGACCTCTCTCCGGCGCTGGCTGGCCCCTGTGGGGCACATTTCTTCCGCGGCGGTAAGCCGCGACCGGCTCCGGATCTTTACCTGGCTTACATTAATCTATCTCTACCTAGCTACTCTACCTCTTCCTATCTCTTCCTAACTTTTGACACTCTGCCTGACTACTAACATTAACCTGTCTCTTCCTATCTACCTGTCTGACCTGACTCTAACTACCTATAAACATATCTCTAACTGTAAGCTTTGTCAAAGAGGAAAGTTTTTAGCCTAGTTTTAAAGATAGACAAATTGTCTGCTTCACGAACCAACCCTGGGAGCCGGTTCCATAGGAGGGGAGCCTGATAGCTGAAAGATCTGCCACCCATTCTACTTTTAGAAATCCTAGGAACTACCAGTAAACCTGCAGTCTGAGAGCGAAGGTCTCTGTTAGGAACATATGGAACAATCAGGTCTCTTATGTATGATGGAGCTAGATTATTAAGGGCTTTATATGTCAGAAGGAGGATCTTGAATTCTATTCTAGATTTTACTGGGAGCCAGTGAAGAGAAGCTAAAACAGGGGAAATGTGATCTCTTCTTTTAATATTCATCAGAATCCTAGCAGCAGCATTTTGAACTAACTGAAGACTTTTAATTGTATTCTGTGGACTACCTGATAATAGACAGTTACAGTAATCCAGCCTTGAAGTAACAAAGGCATGGACTAGTTTTTCAGCATCATTCCTGGACAGGATGGTTCTAATTTTTGCAATATTCCTAAGGTGAAAAAAGGAAATCCTACAGACTTCTTTAATGTAAGTTCTAAATGACATATCTTGGTCAAAAATGACACCGAGGTTTTTTGCTTTATTACTGGAGGCTAATTTAATGCCGTCCAGGTGAAGGGGCTGACTAAGTAGTTTCTTTTTCAGAGCTTCTGGTCCAAAGACGACAACTTCTGTTTTATCAGAATTTAGAAGCAAGAAGTTTAGAGTCATCCAAGTTTTTATGTCTTCCAGACATGCCTGTAGTCTACCTAACTGATTGGATTCATCAGGATTTATGGATAGATATAGCTGTGTATCATCTGCGTAACTATGGAATTTTATCCCATGCTGCCTAATTATTTTACCAATAGGAAGCATATATATAGTAAAGAGAATCGGCCCAAGCACTGAACCCTGTGGTACTCCGCAAGTAACTATTGAGGTTGAGGAAGATCTATTGTTTACCTGAACAAGTTTCCTCTGGGTAATGGTTTATCCCATATGTTTCCACTGGGTGATGGTCAATCCCCGATGTTACCTTCGGGTGATGGTCCATCCCAGATGTTTCCATTGTGTAATGGTCATTGGCAGATGTTCCCACAGTGTGATGGTCCATCCAGATGTTTCCACTGGGCGGTGGTCCATCTCAGACATTTCCACTAGGTGATGGTCCCTCCCAGATGTTTCCACAGTGTGATGATATATCCCAGATGTTTCCAATGGGTGATGTTCAATCCCAGATGTTTCCACTGGGTGATGGTCCATCCTAGCTTTTTCCACTGGGTGATGGCCCATCCCAGATGTTTCCACTGTGTGAAGGACCTTCCCAGATGTTTCCAATGGGTGTTGGTCAATCCAAGATGTTTCCACAGTGTGATGATCAATCCCAGATGTTTCCACTGGGTGATGGTCCATCCCAGATGTTTCCACAGTGTGATGATCAATCCCAGATGTTTCCACTGGGTGATGGTCAGTCCCAGATGTTTCCACGGGGTGATGATCCATTCCAAATGTTTTCTCTGGGTGATGGTCCATCGCAGTTGTTTCCACTGGGTGATGGTCAATCCCAGATGTTTCCACCGGGTGATGGTCAATCCCAGATGTTTCCACCGGGTGATGGTCAATCCCAGATGTTTCCACCGGGTGATGGTCCAGCCCAGATGTTTCCACTGGGTGAGGTCCATCCCAAATGTTTCCACTGTGTGATGGTCCATACTAGATGTTTCCACTGGGTGATGGTCCATCCCAGATGTTTCCACCGGGTGATGGTCCATCCCAGATGTTTCCACTGGGTGATGGTCCATCCCAGATGTTTCCACTGGGTGAAGGTCCATCCCAGATGTTTCCACTGTTTGATGGTCCATCCCAGATGTTTCCACCAGGTGATGGTCAATCCCAGATGTTTCCACTGGGTGACGGTCCATCCCAGATGTTGCCACTATGTGATGGCCCATCCCAGATGTTTCCACTGGGTGAGTTCCATCCCAAATGTTTCCACTGTGTGATCGTCCATCCCAGATGTTTCCACTGGGTGATGGCCCATCCCATATACGTCCCAGCCCAGAGAAGTAACATAGGGCTTCCTTTGTGTCCAGTCCAGTTTTTACTGCTATTAGTGGATGTAATTACGTATTGTGGTACTTGACTACGGTTTACCAAAGTACTCCTGAACCAATGTGGTGATATCGCTGATAGATGAATGATTATTTTCAATGCAGAGCTACTTGATGGATCAGAGATCACGGTTGTTCAGCTTACACTGACGCCCTTGTCCTTTACGCACTGCAATTCCTCCAGATTCCTTAACTTTTCCAATTATATTATGCAATGTTGAAGGTGAAATATCAAAATCTCCTATCTTTCTTTGGGGAACATTGTTTTAAACAGTCTAATAATTGTGTCATATCAATTTGTTGCCTATCTTTGCTCCTCAAGGACTAAAGCTTTCTTGGATGCTACTTGAGTACTAAATCATAATTATAATCACCTGATGACATCACCTGTTTCAAATCACCTCATTATTTAACCAGTTTACCTGATTACTAGCCCTTAAATGATCCTGCCCCAAGCATTGTTGGAATATGTTGCAGATCTGAACAACAGGAATAGATGTAAAGTTAACAGACGTATTTTGTGCTCATATTGTCGGCAATGAAATACAAGTCAAAGTAAATTTAGAAATCCCTGCTTCTTTTTTCTTCTACATGCGTTTTCCATACTGTCCCAACTTTTTTCTGATTTGGGGTTTTAGTTTGGTAACATTCTTTATTTATAATACCATTGATTTAATAAATAAAATCATAATTTAATGATGGCTTTTTGTATTTACTGAGGTAAAACATTTTGAGTCAGAAAAACAAAAATAGATAAATGTTTTAAAGGAGAAAACTGTAATTTTTCTGTAAAACGTTGGCAAAATAAGACCTGGCCAGTATTTAAGATGTCATTACTTCTGCTGTGTACCGCTTATGAAACATATAATCACAGCTAATGATGCCAAGGCAGCAGAGCTAAACCTGTGGCAATGCAGTTGCCTGGAGGATAAAGCATCTGAATTATGGGTGTAGTTTAACTCCCTGCCCTGACTAGGGAACAGCGGGTTAATGAGGTGTGGGGGTATTATTCCCCTTGTACCACTTACTAGGCTTTGAGGAAGCCACTGAACCATAAAATGTTCCAGAGCAGTTGCCCAGTAGCCAGGGACAGTAAACCTGTGGGGAGTAAAACCAGGAAGTGAAAATCAGACCAAATATGACAGATTAGTCCATAAATCCATCTTTAAGATACACCCTTGTTGAATAATACAGCTGTAAAGAAGGCTCGTAGAAAAGATGCTGTGTCAGATTAGTGTAGGTCATGAAATGGGTGGACACCCTGACAGATAGGGAAGTAATTCATAGCCTCTTTGTGTGTGTGTGTGTGTACGTGTTTTAATATCTTCCTGGGGACCAAAAATCAGGATTTACTATCCTCGTATTATATATATATTATATCCTCCAATTAGGCTATGGTTAGGGTAAGGGTCCGGGTTAGGCATTCATTTTTGATGGTTAGGGTTAGGGTAAGGGGCTACGGAAAGCATTATGTCAATGAGAAGTCCCCACAAAGATAGTCAAACACACCTGTGTGAGTCTGTGTTTACCAGAGTAAATGTGGGTAAGAATAGTGACTAGCCTTTCATTTAAGGACTGCTTGAAACTGACATTGAATTTATGGAAGCAAAGCTGCTCCTCAGGCAGCCAGACACAGATGTTGGATGTTCCATCAAGCTAAAATCCCTCAACCCTCAAAGCATGATACCTGCTAGTTTGGAGGACACTTCTCAGTGTATTATGTTGTCAAAACAGTATTGAAACTAAGATTAAAACTTTTGAGCTCAACTAGAGAAAATTCTAAAAGTTTTCTTTTCTTCTGTTTTCCTTGTCTGTGTAGAATTAAAGATCCTCAGGTTGGGTTAAGAGGAAGACCTAACCCAAAACATGATCTTAAGTCCTCATGAACTTCATCCAATCCAGCCCTGCTTCAGGAGTGTTGCCCAGCAAAAGTATTTAAATTCGTTATCAGATTTTATCTCACGCTTCAGCCACACAATGGTATGTGTGATAACAAGTCAATAATTTGTGAAACAACACTTTACTGCAATTACACCTGCAGGAGTTTTTTAAAGGCACGTCTCATCAATCAACGCACATCTAAGACGTCCCTTATCACAGCATAATGCTGCCGCCACCGTGTTTTACCTAGAAATACTGTGTTTACTGGGGATGTTTATAAGTTCAATTTAGATCACACTTTTTCCTCAACATGTTCCCTCTGTCCCTTATGTAGAGAAACAAAACATAGGTTTATAAAAAAAAAATCATAATTATGACAATTATCTCTATTTAAATAATAAATTGGCAAGCTAAGAACCCGACAATTCTGAAAGTCACATCCAAGTAACACTCACCTAACATTATCTCCTCAGTGAGCCAGTGGTGGTTCACTAACCTAACATCATATCAAGGGAGGTTATGGTACTTTTAGTATATCTTTGCAAAATTGATCTATAATTAGTAGGATATTTTCCTTTAATAACAATTAAAACAGTCTGCAAAAAGGGACAGAGCAGACTGGAGTTTTTGAGGAAGCTTAGGTCCTACAAGTCTGAGGTGGAGAGTGTTATCTCTTTGTCCATCATCTGTTGAGGTAGCAGCATCAGAGCCAGGGACTTAAAATGGCTCAACAACCTGATAAAGAAGGGTGGTTCTGTTCTGGGGACAACTGTTGAACAACTGGAGATAATGATGCAAAAAAGGATTCTTCATAAAATTAAAAAGATTATGGACAACCCTGAGCATCCTTTTCATGAGACTATCCTACAGCAACAGAGTATCTTCAGTCAGAGGCTTCTTCAGTTTCGCGGCAACACAGACCACTACAGGAAATCCTTTCTTCCCACAGCCATCATATTCTACAACAAGTCCTTAAAAAATTAATAATGAGCTACAACAACACTTAATTTCCCTCTGGGATCAATAAAGTATTTTTGAATTTAATTGAAAACTAGTTAATGTGTCATTGCTGTTACAAAAAGGCTCTGAACTCACTCAACCACTCCCAGTTTGGGTTAAGAGGGCTTACTATTACCAGTAGAGGATCGAGTAGGTTCCACTCTAAAGCAGGGTCTTCAACTCCAGTCCTTGAGGTCTGATTTCCTGGACCTTTTGGAAGTGTCCCAGGTCCAACGCACCTGAATCAAACAGCTTATTCAACTCCTCAGTATGTTGTTAGGTTCTCGAGAGTCCTGCTAATGACCTGATTATTTGACTCAGGTGTGCTGAAGCAGAGACACACCTAAAAGCTGCAGGACAGCAGACCTCAAGGACCAGAGTTGCAGACCCCTGCTCTAGAGGGAGCAGTGGATGACAAGTCGAATGGATCAGAGCCATCCACCACTGAGCCCTCATTAACCAAAGCCTGTAGACTTTTTTTCTTTCTTGCTAAGGCACTGTACAAAGAAGATGAAATAGTTTCATCTTATTAAGATCTCTGTAGGGTGTTATTTTTAGCTCTAACCAGATGAAACTTACTCAAGATGAATAGTTAATGAGAGCAGAAGGTGACTGGAACAGAAGAATGCTGTGACAAAACATCTGGTTTTATTTTTTTGACGTAATTGGGTAGCTGTATGGCAGTGTACATTGTAAAGATGATCAACTATGTCTTTCATGTGATAAACCAAATGACAACAGCTGATTTCCACAGCAGGCATCCATGCATTGTGTGGAATCAGTATTTTTAGATGTGCTGCCACAAAGAGGGGAGAAGGCATTCATTAGCTGTCACTTCTGCCTGTGTTACTGATGGAGCAGAGACAGGAATAGAATCATAAAGCGTTGTTATTTTGGGAATAAGGATAGATGACACTTCTGTGATGCTCTTTGTGCCAAATGTGAGCTATTTCCAGAAAACTGGCACATGTGTTCTCTGAGCTTCTGTAATCACATGGATATGACACAATTATGCCTTAGTTAAAGTAGCATGAGGTGACTTCAAGGAGCTGTGTGGTAGTTCAGGGAATCTAGAAGTTGCAATATGTAATTACTGGAAACATTAAATGGGGATGCTGTGTAATGTGGAAAAGTTTCCATCGCTTTGCAAAAGAAAATGAACGATGTAAAAATTGGAATGTTGAGACGTTATTTCCTCTCTCATTGTTTAAATGTTCCATCCATCCATCCATGCATTTAATCCAATTCACTTTTATTTATATAGGGCCAATTGACAACAAATGTCATCTCAATCCATTTATACAAACATTCCAATCAGTTAAAAGTTTTCTTTGTAAGGAATCCCAGCAGATTGCGATGAGTTATCGACATGAGGTTGTGCCCGGATCATGCAGACTCCAACCACAGCAATTCCTCAGCAATCCCTCATACTGAGCAAGCATGTAGCGACAGTGGAGAGGAAAAACTCCCCTTTAACAGGAAGAAACCTCCAGCAGAACCAGAACCTGGATCAGTACAAGCGGTCATCTGCCACGACTGTCTGGGTGTCTGAGAAGACAGAGAAGAGACAGCATGGAGGATGCTTGGTCACTTTGAGCATCATCTGGACTGATGTTCCCCATCCAGGAGGGGGCACTGTAGTTGAGCAGGGTACCAGACCATGTGGAGCTTCTATGGGGATAAAAATACTGAGAGAAAACTGGGTTAATAATCACAATAACACCAGAAAAAATATATCTGGAGAGTAGTAGAAGAGAAAATTAGAAGGAGAAGAAAAGTGTTCATTCTGTCCTCCATCAGTCTAAACCTATAGCAGCATAACTAAAAAAAACAGCTCAGGATAACCTAAGCCACTCTAACCATAAGCCTTATCAAAAAGGAAGGTTTTAAGCCTAGTCTTAAAAACAGACAGAGTATCTGCTTCATGGACTAAAACTGGGAGCTGGTTCCACAGGAGAGGAGCCTGATAACTAAAAGATCTGCCTCCCATTTTACTTTTAGAAATCCTAGGAACTACCAGTAGACCTGCATTCTGAGAACAAAGTTCTCTGTTAGGAACATTTGGAACAATCAGGTCTCTGATGTATGATGGAGCTGATTATTAAGGGCTTTATACGTAAGGGGGAGGATCTTAAAATCTATTCTGGATTTAACAGGGAGCCAATGGAGAGAAGCCAAAACAGGAGAAATGTGATCTCTCTTTTTAATATTCATCAGAACTCTTGCTGCAGCATTTTGGATCAACTGAAGGCTTTTAATTACATTTTGTGGACTTCCTGATACTAAGGAATTACAGTAGTCCAGCCTTGAAGTAACAAATGCATGGACTAGTTTCTCTGCATCACTCCTGGACAGGATGTTTCTGATTTTAGCAATATTCCAGAGGTGAAAGAAATAACATCTTAGAAACCTTTTTAATATGGGATTCAAATGTCATTTCTTGGTCAAAAATTACACTGAGGTTCTTTACATTACATTTTACTTAGGCTACTTTACTTTGCATTTTATGTCTTCCAGACATGCTTGTAATCTACCTAACTGATTGGTTTCATCAGGATTTACATATACATATATATAAGATATTTCCCCTTATGTTAGGATCTGGAGTTCGTCTGAGTAATGAGGCTAAAAGCACAGCAACAGTTTAGTAAAGCTAAATCAGGTAGGGTAGTTACTGGCTCCCTAACCCTTCACACCGCCCCACTGGCCGGTAGAGCCACTCGGCACCCCATTCATGAAGCAGACACTGACTCATTCCTCGCAGAGCTGCTGGTCATTCAGCCACCTGCAAGAACGTTTTACAACTCCTATGTTGCTTCCCGTCCTCCTACAGAAGCAGCATTATCTCTACCCCCCCCCCCACCCGGAACTCCTCCCCCTTAGCCACATGGTTCAGCTCTGTAGATAAACCAGGCGCCGCCGCCGCCGCACTGTGCAGGCAGCCAGACAGGAGGCACACATGCACCCCGCACCGCCGCGGCTCGTCGCCGCCACTGCAGCCGGAGAGCAGCGGAGCAGACTGGGAGGCAGAATGCTGCTCTGACCGCCGTCCGCCTGTCCGTGCGCGTCCGTCCGTCTGGCCGCGCATTGCTGCAGTGCTGTTTTTTCCAGGTGTTGTGTGCTCGTGAGTGTGTGCGGGCGTGCGCGTCCTGTTCCAGCCTGGTGTCTTTCTCCTACGGACTGGACCGAGCCGGGGAGCAGGAGGCGGATGTCACATGTGCTTCATCGGAGGAGACGGGGCATCTGCGAGGCGGATTCTGTGGAGGATGCTGCGGCAAGTGATACACAGAGGGCTCAAGGCTTCCTTCTACTGGCTCGGCTTGTTTGTTAGCAGGCACCCCGTCTTCTTCCTCACCGTCCCCGCCGTGCTCACCATCATCTTCGGATCCACCGTGCTGAGCCGATTCAAGCCCGAGCGGGACCTGGAGGTGCTGGTCGCCCCGACGCACAGCCTGGCTAAGATCGAGCGCAGCCTCGCCAACAGCCTGTTCCCCATCGACCAGTCCAAGCACAAGCTGTACTCGGATCTGCACACGCCGGGCAGATATGGCCGGCTGATCCTGCTGGCCAGGTCCGGGGGCAACATCCTGGAGCTGGCCGAGCAGGTCCTGCAGGTCCACAGACAGGTTCTGGAGCTGCGCGTCACCTACAAGGGCTTCAACTACACGTTCGCGCACTTGTGCGTGCTAAGCCACAGGGACAAGCGCTGCCTCCTGGATGATATCATCACCATCTTCGAGGACATCCAGCAGACTGTGCTGTCCAACAGCTCCTTCCACAAGGTGCCCCTCAGCTACCCCAACACCACCCTAAAGGTGAGCCGCTGCTGCTGCTGCTGCTGCTGATGGTGCTGCTGATGGTGCTGCATGCCAGCCGAGCTCGTGCACGCTGCCGTGTTGCAGGCTGGCCCTTTGAGCGCGCGCCATAATTTCTGAATGAACGGGTTCGTGCTGCGTGTGGAGTTTAAGATTGCTGCATTTATCAAGCAGCGAGGGAAGCCTCTGTAGGACAGGCTGGCTGGCTGCTTTAGACAGGCTGCTGGTTTAGTACTGTGCAGGTAGGCAGATTGATAGGCTGCATGAAGCCACAGAGCGACACACACACACACACACGCACACACACACGGGGATATCCTCGTTTTTTTCATTTTTTCATGCAGTGTCTCCCTCCTGCTTCCCCCCTCTGCTGTACAGACGCTGCCACAGCAGCTGCTGGGGTTCTGTCTGCGCTCATGCAGCTGCATTGTTTCAACTGGTGCATGTATACACACACACGCACACACACACACACACACACACACACACACACACAACAGCGCATCCATAACGATGAGGCAGACATATAGCTGAGGTGCAGAGGTGCCACAGTGGGGACGATCAGATTTTTGCATTCCACCACCAGGTCCAGTTGATTCATAGCTGGCCTCTTCATGGAGAATGGTTGTTAAAAACCATTTCAGACTCATTCAGGTTATTTCACAGAAAACATTAATCAGAGGTTTTCTCCATGCCAGACTGCGTTGAGAACGTTGGTTGTTTTCATTTTACATAAACAGAATATAGAACTGTTGTAGGTGTTCACTTAGAGCAAGAAGTGTGGTAGATCTGATCTGGTTTTCCTGGTTACTCATGCTGCCCCCTCACAGAATACCAGCCTGGGTGGAGAGCCCTGATGGAGAGGACATCAGCTGATAACTGATTTACTATGAACTCCTGCAGCAACAAGCTACAGCTGGGAATGATGGGACTTACTGGGAGACACAGAACTGGTCAGAAGTTTATGTCTCCACTATAATACGTGTAAATAGTTCTTTTTAAAGGCGGAGTTATCATATATCTACATTTTGGCCAATAATATGTTGAAATGCATTCTGTTTATTACAGCTGCAAGTTTTTTATTTATTCGTCTTATCAAAAAAGCTACAGATCAGTCAGAATTGATGAGGAACATCTGTGAACATCTTCTTTTAAGTATCGTCAAAGAGTATCTATTGGATTTAGATCTAGGAGCGCTGCTCCATCAGCCTACCTGGTGCTGTCTGTGATGGGTGATTCTGTAAACTGAAGAGACCCTCATGGGATCAATAGAGTTTCCATCCATTATCCATGGATGGATGGATGGATGGACAGATGTGTGAATTAATAGATGGGTGGAGGGATAGATGGATGAAAAGATAGATGGATGGATGGATGAATGAATGGATGGATCAACAGATGGATGGATACTCTTTGGCTCCTCACTGTGGCTCTTACCACACCAAACCAGAAATCTTTTCATTCTAGAGGCGATAAAAAACCTGGCTTTCATCAGTTCTATATAAAGTATTTTTTTGTTTTTTTAATGACATTTCTTCATAGAATGTCTCCAACAAAATGGGACCAAGGTTAGCAATCTTTCTTCATCATCCTCATCATTTCATTGGCTCTCTCAGCTTAAAACACTGTAAAAAAATCTATTTTTTTCCCTTTGTAAAACTTAGATGATGGATTTTGTAGAATAAAAATATATTTTAAAGATACCTCTCCAAGATAAAACATAGTTATACAAGCTGTCTTGTTGTTTAGTGAGATGTAGACCAATGGAGGCAGTTCCTCTATGCTGCTGGTTCAGATCTCTACTAGCTTTCTCTAAGGACTGCCCAACATTCACCTCCATCTATTTCCACATCAACTCCGACCTTCCTCTATGTGCCTGCTGAAGAAAGACGTCCCCACAGCATGATGCAGCCACTAGCATGCTTTATAGTTGCTGGGTGGGGTTTGTTCAGGGTGTTAATTGCATTTTCAATTCAAATTAATTTCAATTCAGTTTATTTATATAGCGCCGTTTCACAACAGATGTCATCTCAAGGCACTTTACAAAAAGAGTTATTACAATACAATGTTTAATTTAGGATTTAGAGAACCACAGAAGATTGCGTCGTGTAATTCTCAGCAATCCCTCACACTGAGCAAGCATGAAGCGACAGTGGAGAGGAAAAACTCCCTTTTAACAGGAAGAAACCTCCAGCAGAACCAGGCTCAGCATCAGCGGTCATCTGCCGAGACCGTCTGGGTTTGGAGAAGACAGAACAGAGACACAGAAAGAGCAACAGAACTGATGCAGAAGCAGAAGTTGGTAGCAGGACGTGGAGAACGTTCCTCCACTGGAATACCATCCAGTGGAGGAATAAGACCTGGCCAGTATTAGCCACTTAGTCAGGGACGACAAGCAGGGCGGGTCAGGAGCACCTACTGTAGGAAGAGACTAAGAGAAAACAGGTTAGTGCTTGAAATGACAGCACATCATGCAGTTGAGGAGAAGTAGGAGAAAAAGTAGGAACTGACCCTAATAATGTCCTCCAACAGCCTAAAGCAGCATAGATACTAACATTAACCTGTCTCCTAGCTACTAGGAGACCTAGCTACTAACACTTTCTACCTGGCTTACATTAATCTATCTCTACCTAGCTACTGTATATCTTCCTATCTCTTCCTAGCTACCTGTCTAACCTGTCTCTAACTGCCTATTAACATATCTCTAAGTGTAAGCTTTGTCAAAGAGGAAAGTTTTAAGCCTAGTTTTAAAGATAGACAAATTGTCTGCTTCACGAACCAACCCTGGGAGCCGGTTCCATAGGAGGGGAGCCTGATAGCTGAAAGATCTGACACCCATTCTACTTTAAGAAATCCTAGGAACTACCAGTAAACCTGCAGTCTGAGAGCGAAGGGCCCTGTTGGGAACATATAAAACAATCAGGTCTCTTATGTATGATGGAGCTAGATTATTAAGAGCTTTATATGTCAGAAGGAGAATCTTGAATTCTATTCTAGATTTTACTGGGAGCCAGTGAAGAGAAGCTAAAACAGGGGAAATGTGATCTCTTCTTTTAATATTCATCAGAATCCTAGCAGCAGCATTTTGGACTAACTGAAGACTTAATTGTTTTCTGTGGACTACCTGATAATAGACAGTTACAGTAATCCAGCCTTGAAGTAACAAAGGCATGGACTAGTTTTTGAGCATCACTCCTGGACAGGATGGGTCTAATTTTTGCAATATTCCTAAGGTGAAAAAATGAAATCCTGGAGACTTTCTTAATGTGAGATCTAAATGACATATCATGGTCAAAAATAACACCGAGGTTCTTTGCTTTATTACTGGAGGCTAATTTAATGCCGTCTAGGTGAAGGGGTTGACTAATGGTGCATTCACACGTCAGGCTTTATCGGCGTCAGTCAAAGCTCACAAAGCATCTAGTTTGACGTTTCTATGTTGAAGCTTGCAAAGTCTGCCACTTCTGAGCAAAAAACAACGCGTGGGCAGGGCTTCTTCTGTTGCCGGACATTCTGAACTATGGCAGATAGTACTGAGAGAGTGTCTTGGCTTTATTTGCTAAATAAAGCTAGACCACGTCGACTTCGGCAACATCAGCGCCGTTTGTGGATACACCCTATTCTACGGATGCGTTTTGAGTTTGGGGAGTTTAACCATTTGCTCCAGGAGCTGCTTATGGATGAGGTTCGCTTTCAGCGGTACGTCCGTCTGTCCCGCGCTTAATTTTACGACATCCTGGGCCGCATCAGAGCTCAAATCTCCTACCAGGACACCAACTACAGGTTCTCTATTCCTCCCGAGAGAGCGCCTGTCCATCTGTCTTCGGTACGTGTTATTTATGATTTTTTAAATCTGCGTTTTTTTAGAATTAAAATGTAGGTTTTTCCTGCTCCAGCTACATTCAAAATACGTGTAGTGACATCCCTACAATTATAAGCTCTAATTGATTAACGCGTCGCTTCAGGGCCGTCAGCACCGTCAAAAGTTCAACTAGCTGAACTTCTGCGCTTCTGGCTTTATGAGCTTTGAAGCTTGAAAAGCAGGAAAAGCTTGAAAAGTTGACAGAGCCAAAGCTCACAAAGCGCCGCAGAGACCGTGACGCTCCTCCAACGGCCTCCGCCATAGACTCAACATCTTGAGGTTGCTGACGCTGACAAAGCCTGCAGTGTGAATGAACCATAAGTAGTTTCTTTTTCAGAGCTTCTGGTCCAAAGACGACAAATTCTGTTTTATCAGAATTCAGAAGCAAGAAGTTTAGAGTCAT
The DNA here is from genome assembly GCA_028564705.1 of Apricaphanius iberus. NCBI lineage: Eukaryota > Metazoa > Chordata > Actinopteri > Cyprinodontiformes > Aphaniidae > Apricaphanius > Apricaphanius iberus. Next base: position 46,956 of record JAPXFQ010002436.1, on the reverse strand, counting down.
CCAAGTTTTTATATCTACCAGACATGCCTAGAGTCTACCTAACTGATTGGAGTCATCAGGATTTATGGATAGATATAGCTGTGTATCATCTGCGTAACTATGGAATTTTATCCTATGCTGCCTAATTATTTAACCAATAGGAAGCATATATATAGTAAAAAGGATCAGCCCAAGAACTGAACCCTGTGGTACTCCGCAATTAGTTAGTTTTGGTCTAATAATACCAGAGCTGATTCTTCCACATCTTCTTCTGGCCTCTCAGCAGCGTTCAGGTCCTCCATGGAGGTCAGACATTGGGATTGCATGTTTAATAGATGCTCACAGGATGTATACAGCTTGTGTAGGTTTATTCAGTCTAGGTGGACATCCATGCTGGGCTTGGTCCCTTCCTGTCTCCATGTCCAGATGATGAATTGAACTGAGTTCTTTGAGAACTTTGGCAACAATCTAACTATGCTCTAATTGTCTCCACATCGTTCTACCTGACCCTGTCTGCTGGAGGTTCTCTGATGTTCTCCATTCAGGGGTGCCACCAGAAATTCTGGGCCCTATGGAAACAAAAAATTCTGGGCTCCCTAGATGTTTTAAAGATAAATTTTAACCTAATAAGCATGCCCTGTATACTTTAAAAAGATACTTATCACATCGCATAGTTAAAATATCTAAAGATGAGTCCAGTGCCAACAAAAACAAGAAAAAAACTACAGAAAGACGTACTTGGTTACAGAGAAGGGAGAACATGTATTAAACAATTGCAATTGCAAGCACAAAATAACTTAATGTACACATACTGACATATACTTTACGTGAACAAGCTTTAGCTGGATCAAACTACTCAATCAGGAATCATCTGCTAGAACTAACCCATACTAAATCAGTCCAGGACTAAAACTAGCTAGGCCAAAAGGGATCAAAATCAAGAAACAACCAGGAGTAATGCCAGGCCTCAACCTGTCCAGGTCTAAACAAGTACTGAAGCAGACATCATCTGTTTGTTATCCAGGTCTAACAAAGTTATGTTCAACATCATTCATGATGGCCCAGCGGGTCATTAGTACATGGACAAGGGGCAGACAATAAAGCTGGTTCTGAATCTGTATAAGTCGACGTACACTCACACACAAAATATAATTTTATTGCCCTATTTAGTTTTCTTGATATAAAATATTAAAATATAAATTTTGTAAACTCATTATAGGTAAAGGCAACTACACACGTCAAGTTTGACACTATCGATCATAGCAGCAGCACTGTCACTCCACAGAACACACGGCAAACTGATTATGTAATTTCTGGAGCAGGTCCATTACTTTTTGTTAATGAAGTTATCATAATGTGGAGAACACGTGTTGGTAAGACGTGTTTAGAGGCTCAATCTTCAGAATTTTCACGCACAGGCTGCCCTTGTTTGCCTGAGACAGGGACGGGGGCGGATGGGGAAGGAGGAGGTGGGTGTGCAAAGTGAATCAATGTCAATGAGACATGATAACCTGGAAACAGCAGAGATGTTATTATTGTTGGATGTAAATCATAATTCAGCAATTATTTTACTAAGATAGCTAGATAAAAGCATGTAGTAACAAAAATAAGTTAAGTCTGAAAGTTTTGAAATATAGGAATAGAGCAAGCTGCCTTTATTTTGGAAAACTTTGTGGCATATTGTCGACTTCTGACTTCTGTCTTCTGTCTTCTCTTTCCTTCTTTGCTTTCCGTTTTTCATGCCCTGACACTTGATGTGACATGCATGCGTGTGTAACTGTCTGTGCTGCATCATAGCAAGCGCAATAAACAAGAAACGCTACAGTAGCGAGTGTAGCTTGGACAACACAGGTGGAACGAACCATTGTGAGGGAGAGAGGTGTGACTGAAACAGTATATACATTATTGGTTTGTTAAATATTACATCTATGGTCAAAACTGACAAAATACACATTGAGTACATGAGGGGCCCTAGTATATTTAACGTATATGTCACTTTACTTAGTCCATACAGACCCCAAAGCGCTTTACATTTGGTCATTCACAGACTGGTGATGGTAAACTAGGTTGTAGCCACGCGCTGACGGAGGCCAGGCTGTCGGACACTGATGCCACCGCCTGTAGGCAACATGTGAAGTGTATTGCCCAAGAAAATAATGACCGAAACAGTCAGGGCCAGTGCTCGAACCAGCAACCTTCTGATTACAAACCAAACTCGCCCCACGGTCTGCATGAGTGCAGAGTTCTAAGGCTAAATCACCAAAACCAGAGGTGGTGTGTGTCTTTGCTCACGGTCCTGCAGGGACAGCTCATCGTGTCCAGCTGTTGTGTCTGACCGTGGGGGAATGATCTACTTTAGATCAGGCTGCTTCTCCTCGTCCTACGTTCTGGACTCTGTTCAGATGTCTCCCAGCTTCTCAGTGGTTCCTGGGTTGGTCCTGAACATACTTTTTCAACAGTACCATAGCATGAAATAATTAAAAAAAATTCCCTATAAGGTCAAATTAGATTTTTGTAGGTCATTTTTTGGCTGATCTTTTTATTCATTTATTATAGGTTGTGTATGATCTTAGCTATATTTGTGTAGGAAGTCAAAATGCCCGTCCTCCATGAATATGTCCACCACAATATTTCACCACAATCCGTTGGTTCGTTTGCAACATAACTCAAAAAGTTAGACTGTAGGTAGATTGTGATGAAATTTTCAGGAAATGTCTTTAATAGAACCAGACACATGTGCTGTTTTCACACATGTAAAAGATATTAGACGGTGGAAGGTCTTTGTTATTAAACTTGTATATTTGTAGTATGAAGGGAATAGAAATGTTTATGCGCCAGCTGTATACTTAATTCACTGTATGTGACAGAGCGCCACCAATGGTGGGGAACAGCACTGCTTCACCTCAGCCTTCTTCCTTTATTTGAGCAGGCAATGTTCAAATAAAGCAATTTTTACCAAAAAAGTTGAAATCGTTGAGAAAACAAATTTAGAATCAGAAGCTTTAAAAGCATTAATATCAGCTCCTCTCTGACACCATAGGGGAGTTTCTACAAAGGACATTTTTCAATATTCCAATGCAGATGTACACCAATCTGGAATAACCCCAGCATCTTACAAAAAAATGTAATCAATGATCCAGACTGGAGGTGTAAAAGAATTGAATATCTGAAACATACAATACTGTGCAAAAGTTTTAGGCAGGTGTGAAAAATGCTGTAAACAAATAATGCTTTCGGAAATATTAATGATTATTTTTATCAATTTACAAAATGGAAAGTAACCAAAAAAAGAAAATGATATCAATATTTTATTTGGTGTTACTGCCTTTTGCCCTCAAACCAGCAGCAATTCTTATAAGCAAACCTGCAGAAAATCAGGGCTTTTGTAGGAATATAGTCAGGTGTAAGATCATCCAGCAACAAGACACAAGCTAGTTCTACTGCATCAGTAAGGTCTCTCCCAGGTACAGGTTTCACAGCAGACAGGGCTTTCTTAATGTGCTGGTCAAACTCTTTAGAAGAAGCACAAAGATACGAGTAAAATTGAGGATCATAGACGCAGTGTTCGGCTAAGGAAACGTAGTGCAGCAGATGAAAAACACATCATTACCCTTAGAAATCAGAAAATGTCCAGCAGTGGAACCAGCAGGGGAACCAGCTCAGAACCAGCAGAAACCAGTGGGACCCAGTACAAACATCTACAGTCTGAGGAAGTCTGGTCAGAAGTGGTCTTGTTGAAAGAGTTGGAGCCAAAAAGGTAAAACCTCTGATGTGGAAACAAGGCCAAGAGACTCCAGTATGCAGGAAAAAGGAACTGGGGTGGAAAAAATGACAGCAGAAGATCTGGGGTTATTATTACAGGTGAGACCATACCAGTTTTTTTCAAAGCGGTACTTGGATCTGGGTAACACTACTGATACTTCTACCACACAAAAAAGTACAATATTCCAGACATAAGTTTGTAAAAATAAAAATCATGCAAACAATGACAGAAAAAAGAATAATGAAAAGTTTTTGCGAATTACAAAGCATACATATTATTATTGGTTATATGACTGGGCAATATGGCTACATTTTTATATCACGATATAGCTGTTTATATCCCGATAACGATATACTTCATGATACAGCATTTGTTCTCTTGATTTGTTTCATGAATACTTTATAAAAGTTTACAATGTGGAAATGCAGTTTTAAATGATAGATGACAATAACCCCACCCAGACTCATCGTGTACTCATCTCCTTCCATCTATGGGAGCTATGGATATCAGTGATCTTTAAGGAGAGCAGCTCAGTTCTACACTCTACCTTTTGAATTAAACATATTATTTGAAAAGCTTCCACATTTTGCCGTAATACCTGCTGTCACTCATTTTCTTAACTTTACAGCACGTTTGGCAGTAGCATTTTTTTTCCTCTCTCATGCACCCTCTGGGTTTTATTTGTTTCACTATCTGCGTGTCTCCTATGTAAAAGAGGGGTGTTGCATTGATATGAGTCCCCCCTCAACATGTGTTCTGACTCCACCCACACGCGAGGTTGCTGCTGTTCATAAATGTTAAACAGACGGATCACGTTAGGTTTAGGCTCTGGTTCCTGAATAGAAAGATTTGGAAATAGTCAAGTTATGGTTATCAATGGCGTTTGGATATAAGAAGATCGATGCAGATCAGACAGCAGTTGTTTATAAAGTTTACCAGCTCCAACCAACGGACTCCAACACTGCACATTTATTTTATTAGACCCACGATAATGAATACAGAGAGAGTCAATGAGCAAAAGCTGTAAAAGCAGCATGGAGTCGTGGCAAAATCTCTGATAAACTCCAGATACAGACGCTGTAGTACACCACTGATGTGTTGCTAGAGAACAAAACGGCTTTTGGAGCCGGTATCGTTCTGAGTGTCGGGAGGGGAGGGGAGACCCACAGGTAAACCAACTTTTGGTTGTCTGATAATCTTGTTTAGATCCCTGGTCTGAAACGTGTTGGTTACCCACTTCCTCCCTGTATTTTCATGTTTTGCAGCATAGGAATGCCATAAGGTGCATCTTGATGTAATTTACTACCGTAAAACCCTATCGTGGCTTAAACCATAGAGATTCATATGATTCAAACGAGAGACATTTTCAATCGTACTGACAATATATTTTGTCATATCGCCCAGCCCTAATTGGTTAGTTCTCCAAGATGTCTTCTTTCAATAACTGTCTGCAAGTGGGCCTGAAATAATTAATGCTGCTTAAAAAGCAAAGGTTGGTCACACCAAATATTGATTTGATCTAGATTTCTGCATTGTGTTTGTTGAGGAAAATGAATTATTAAAAGCATTCTTTGTTAACAACATTTCTTCACAGCTACCTAAAACATTTGCATAGTAGGCCTAGTGTATATTTGAAGGAACATGCTTTATCCTATGTAATGCACTAATTACACAATATGGGATTGACAAAAATAAATTATTTGCAATGATTTGAATATCAACAAATTAAATTATTATACAGGGTAAAAGCTGTCTGAAATATACAGTACATTATCTAAATAAGATAAATCAATAACCCTTCGTATTACAAAATTGTAAGTGGATTTATCTGTTATTTTTGACCAAAACTTCAGGGCTCTCATTTATCAACGTACTAACACTCAGATCTGTGTGTATTTTGAGCGTAGAAACAGCTGGATGCATTGTGTGGTATTTATTAATTTGTACTTGTGGGTAGAAATGTTCCTAAATATAAGTACATCTTGAACCGTGTGTACACACAGCATCTAGTGGTAGAACTGAAGAACTGCACCATGAAACAGTCTGACAGAATATTTCTCTCATAGGTTTAGCATCTCCACCAAGGAGCTCATGTTGGCGTCTGTCTGTTTGTTAGCAAAAATAACTTAAAAAATTATGAACAGATATGCACCTAGACTTTCAGGAGATGTTAGAAATTTGCCAAGAAATACACAATTTAATTTTGGTGGTGATCATGCATGGAGATCCCGTCACTCAACATCTCGGAGGCGTTGCGCTCTTCATGTACAGAACCCCCCCCCCCCCATTAATTTGTTTATTTGTTACATCCAGCACTTTGGCTTAATGGGATGTTGTTCCACTCATTAATAAAAGGTTTACAAAGTGCCCTGTGGAAACTAAATGGTCCTGCTTATCAGTGAAGCAGGTTTTTGCTTTTTTGCTTTGCGTACTGATGGCAGACAAAGCTGTGTCTCCAATTACATATGACCACACAAGTGTCAAATATGATTATCTGTTCAACCTCAGTAGGAGATCTGGCCCAGCTGTGTGCTGAGGGACGTTTTATTGTATTCAGTTTGATATGGAACCATTTTTTCCTTTATATCCAACAGGAACGTCTCCACTGTCCCGATCACATTTACTGCCTCTGTCACTTTCGCCCAGGTACAGTTCTCTTTTTATTGGTTCCCCCTGAGCTGATAGAACCAAACAGCAATGTTTGGTTCTATCAAAGAACTAATTTAACTTATTGAATTTTTTTAAAGAAGTTAAGGATTTCCACAGAAGTTAATAACAACAAATGGGGTATACTTGTCAGCCTTGAGACCTCAGAAGTAGGGAGGCATTCAGAACAATCGCTGAGATTTAAGAAGATATCATTTATATATATATATATATATATATATATATATATATATATATATATATATATATATATATATATATAATTCCCCTCTCGCTCACTTGGTTTGGCGCTTATGGCGGTCTTGTACCTATATTTTAACAAGGAAATATGGCGAATTTGGCAAGAAACGTTAATGGGGCAGTGAATATTTGCACCAAACATTGCTTGCCACTAAATCTATGGCTTATAGTATTTTTGTCAGAGTTTTTTCTTATAAATAAAATGACCTATGTTATTGAACTGACCATACATTTCAAATATTCCTTGAATGCACCACAGGTGTGCAGATGCAGATTGACGGGGAGGCTTTTACCACCTAGCACAGGCGCTCTCTCTAACGGGGTGCTCTTGGGATGGGGTGGAGGGTGTACGGGGAGAGGGTGGCCTAAACTCAGCCTGGGTGTCTAGTGTCCCGTGTTTTGTCAGTAGTCTGAATGTTGGGATGGATTTAGGTCTGCCCCTGGGGTATTGGCGGGCGGATGGCCTGGGCCCCCATGGGGCTCGGAGGAGCTGCTGCAGTGGGCCCCGAATTGACGTGCTGGGGCCTCCCACCCCTGGTGGATCCGGCTGAACGGGGGTGCCTATTGGGGTCAGCAGGGGAGCTATTGGTGTGGTTCTTTTCAGTTTGTTGTTTTTGTGTTTTTTTACCGCTTCTCTGCCGTCCGGCAGAGGTGGAGGACTGGGATGTTTTCTTGTGTTCTTTGTTTGCCTCCCTGTCTTGTGTTGTCGGTTCGCGCCTCTGCTGGTCCTGTTTCTTTTCTTCACCTTCTTCCTTTCTTCCTTTTTGTCTCGGTTTCGTGTCCATGACTTCAGGAAAATGAACCCACAGTAATCACTAACTAAGATTTTTTCATACATATACATCAAGCAGAGTATTACAGCTTCGCTGTAATACTCTGCTTGGGAAAGTAAATCTGTTGGGCTTGTAGCAAACTGCTAGACAGGACACGTAAAAAAAAAGAAGAAAATAGGGTTCATTGAGGGAGTTTCTCTATGCAAATGACTTACACTCAGTAATACTGACTCTGGAATGAATTGCATAAATAGTAGGATGAAATATTAGTAAAACTAAATAACAAATGGAGAGAAAAAATGATCAGACTATAGTGCATTCAGAATACGTTTTTGTTAGTTTAGATCTAATGTGGTTTCTGTTAAACTTCATCAGGGATATTCTACAGAGGGACAACTTCCCAATAATATGATAATTTTTTTCCTCAAGCTCAGCAAAGTAGCCTGGGTGCCAGCCGAACTTAGTCCCGCCCCCATGCTCTGGAAGTTCGGTCTGGCATTCCTCCGTTGAGGAGCAATTATGCCCGAACAAAATCTGTCCGGAGCAATCAAATCGGGCTTACAATGATTGACCGGTGAACAGTAACGTAATCAAGTCAGTAACGTAGTCAGTCACCGAAGTGCGCCTGGGTTGAATTTAAATCCAACAACGATGGCTGCCACTGGGGAACTGAGATGTGTCGATTCTGCCATTGAGTCTGTTCTAGAAGATATCGACAGTGCATTAACTTATCTTAACTTAAGAGGAACAGATAACGTCCGTTGCTTTGCAGAGCAACGTCACACACTTCCGTTGTTCTGATTGGTTATAAGTTTATCCAGTTGAGTGCAGAGGCATTTTTTTCCTTGTTCGGTTAAAACATACCCCATAGTCACAGCCCAATGGAACAGTATCAGACTCACATTCTGGTTAGAATTCAGTATGGCTACGGCAGGCTATCAGCAAATAGCCTTAAACCCAACAATTTATACATTTTCTTATGTTTAATAATAGACACCAAGATCATACCAAGATCTACTCAGACTGATGTGATGGAAATACTTTTAATTGCATCTTTTTTCTCAATTGTTCAAGCATGACCAGAGTAATTGGATTATTGCAATTAGATGAATTAGATCATGATTACACTGTTGTTCATGGTGTGTAGATACATAATGGCTGTGATGCTTGAGGTTTTGGTTTTTCACATGTAATCTAGATTTGCACCCAGATTTGGAAATATTACACAGCATTGGTTTAGACTTGATAAAAAGAAAGCACACCCTATTTCAGAGATATAGTTTAAAGAATCATGTACTGTAAAAATTAAACCTCAATGTGCAGAAGCACACATCAATTCCACACTGTTCATATGTCAGTAATACCAAAGCTAAAGCAGAAAATGCTGTTTCTAAATGTTGGAATTTAACCATCACAGTTTAACATTCTTGTAATATCAGTTAATTTCTTTAGTATACTTTTTTTTCTTATTATTCTTGTGTTGTGATCTCTTTATATTTTAGTTTATTCTATTACATCATTGTTAGGCTGTTTCCTCTTTGGTTTGTAGTTTCCTTTGTGACTTTTTCCCTCATTTCTCCTGCTCAGCACTCTCCTCTCAAAGCTGTTCCAAATTGAACATTATTAAACCGATTAAATATCTAATACTTTTCAAAGGTTTCTTGGCCTGTCTGCAGTTTCAATAAATCACCTTATGGTTTAGTTTTAGAATTGGAATTGTTACGTTAATTATCGCCCCAATGCTGGAAATCATCTTTGTTCCATCTGCTTTTAACATTTTTAACTTCAACACTAGAATGGTGAAAGCAGTGCCTTACTGTTGTCTGACATTGAGCTCCTACCCGTCCTAACAGAACCCTGCTTCAGTTCTCTGAAGGTCAGCTGACAGGAGAGTCTCCCCAGCTGCTGTTGATTTGGAAAGGTCACTCATAGGCTGTCGGTTCTCACACAGATGTCTTGGTGGTCTCATTATGGATTAGGGCTGCATGATTATGTCCAAAATAATAATCCCGATTATTTTGATCAATATTGTAATCACAATTATTATTCCCGATCATTCATCCAGTCCTGTAAAATATTTATTTTTATTGCACCAATTATAAGCTTACAATGTTGCAACATTTTTTGTGAAAAATAAAACTTTAGATTAGAATAGATGATTAATCATGCAAAAAAAAACTAACAAAAACAAACTCAATACTTATATATATATTTAAAAGTACAAGATAAATATGTTATTGCTGAGTGCAATCTCAAAGTACAATTTAACGGAAACAATTACAGCTTATACAGAAACGGCCTTTGACATTCACTGCATCCAAATCTTTAGTATTTACTATATGCATCGTATGAACTATTACTCACCCGCTAATGTAGTAAATACTGCATAGCAAACGATCGCGTAATAGGCATGAAATCAGACGTACTGCTCCACCATTTTGCATGTCCTTTGACCCGTATGACTTCTGTTGACCCAGATGTTTACGTTACGTTCGCCTGTGGTCCCGCCTCCTCTAGCCGTTATTTTGTCTGCTATGACTTAACAACTTAAATGTTTAATCAGTCAAAAAATAATTATAGTAATCAGTAACATTGCTTAACGTACATTTATCCGCCGAAACTGCGGCGGTGTCAACGGTTGACAATTCGTCTTTATCCATTTTAAGCTAAGTCCTTCTTCTTCTATGATTTCGGGGCGTCCACTGCATCGTGGGATAGCGCAGCATCCACCGGCTGCTTACTGTGGTGGTAGTACACTTTCTGCTTACTAGTCAGGTCCATAATAGAGATTTGGATCTACTACATTGCTCAAATACTCCTTTTCACCTGCTGCATAGCAAGCGCCCTTCACTATAAATCTAGTGAACGGCCATATATAGACTGACAACAGTAACATTTCCTGTAAATAAATGAGTGAAGGTGATCAGATTGGGCTGTAACCTGGTTAAGAAAAGGCTTGTTAGGGTTTCTGGGTAACTTTCTTTCTGAACTCTAAACAACATGTGGATAGATGTTATGGTAAAGGATTTAAAGACTGTTAGTGAGAAGGAAAAGAGGAAAAAACACTGAAGCCTGTTTGAATCAATGAGCCTTTTTAGTCATGTAGAAGTGGTTTCCTTGCATTTTATAATCATGCTGCTGTTCTGGGCTCAGCTCATATTCCATGCATCATTATACATAATCATTCGACATCCTCATACATCATCATATATTATCATACATCACCCTCATATATCATCATAAATCATCATACATCACCCTCATACATCATCATAAATCATCATACATCACCCTCATACATCATCATACATCATCTTACATCATCACACATCATGATAAATCATCATACATAATCATCATACATAATCATCATACCTCACCCTCATACATCATCATACATCATCTTATATCATCATACCTCACCCTCATACATTATCATAAATCATCATACATCACCCTCATACATCATCATCTTACATCATCCTACATCATCATACATTGTCATACATCATCATACCTCACCCTCATACATCATCATACTTCATCTTACATCATCATACATAATCATCATACATAATCATCATACATCATCATCATACCTCACCCTCATACTTCATTATACATCATCATCATACCTCACCCTCATACATGATCATGCATAATCATCATACATCAACTTACATCATCATACATCATCATACATAATCATTGTGGCCGGATTTTTAGACTCTTAATAAATGAGAGAGATTCCTTAAAACGTTTTGTGGTTTTAATATGATTTGAATTGATCGTACAGGAGGACAGTAACGCATCACAGTAAATGTAGAATACTGACCTGTCTCGGTCTTACAACAACAAGCTTATATTATTACTAGCAATCTTGGTTTATCTATTCTACTCGATAAAGTACAACTCTCAAGATGAAAATCAGAGACTTTGTGGCGCCTTTCTCTTTGTTTAGGTAGCTGTGAATTTTGTATATCTTTAAAGATCCCCGGTCGAAGAACCATCTCCATGGTAACACAGGATATGGACTATCATTATCAAAACTCTCTGACCATGTCTTGGGTAAAGGCTTCACTCAATAAGACTAATCATTCAAACTGATACTATACCATTAAGTAAACTAGGTCACAGTTGATTACAAAGTACAGACAAATCATAACACTAAATTTCCACCACAGTCTCCTCCCCTTTTATCTTATCTCAAAGATAAATCGAAATATAAAGGAGAATCAATAACAATTACAATCAGTAACTAACCTAAGAGACAGGCAGTATTCAAACATGAAAGACAATAAAACAGTGGTTCAAATGTTCTCAATCATTACATGTCATATCGAATCATTTTTTTTAACAGAATCATCTAATCTAAAACTTCCATCCTAATGACGTTATCTGAACTAGGACAACATCTCAAACAAAAAATCCTGCACGTTGCCGATGGTAACACAGGACGTGGACTACACTTATTTTTCTATGCTATCTAAATTAGCTTTAAAAACTGAGAAGTTTCATCATACTTGAGCTGACACAACCAAAAGTATGCAAAATCCAAAATGGTGCCAGTACAAATTGGCTCTCTTAAACATGTAAACATTATAAAATATATAAAAAAAGAAATTATTAGATTAGACGGTGAAAATTCAAACATTCAGATTAACTGTATTTTGGAGCTTTTTGCTACTGTACCTACCAATGGAGACTAAACAATTAACCCAAACTGAACTCTCATCCTCTAATAACGCCCAGACATTTGTAGATTCAATGCATCTCATTGATTTAAACCCTAAATTAAAAGCATCAATGTAAAAAAAAAATGATGCAGAAATAAATCCTAAAACTGGAAAAATTGCAAAAAAAAAGCTCAAAGCTGGAGCGTTGCATGGTGTAGTGGTTGGTGCAGGTGCACCATGTACAGAGGCTTCAGCTCTGGATGAGGTTGTCTTGGGTTCCAGTCCCGTTCTCAGTGACCTTTGATGCATGTCTTCTCTTCTCTTTGCTTTCTGTGCTATCCCCTTTCAAATAAAAGCCACTATAACCACAAAACCTAAAAAAAAGCTCATTATAGCTTTTTTTTACCCATCAATTTCTAAAATGCTAATTATGACACAGTATTGGCACTCTTGTCCTGCTGCTTTATTTTTTATTTGAGCCTCTTTACTCTTGTTGTCTTGTTTCACATTTTCTTGTTGCTAACTATATTTTTGTCGTTTATTGAGAAGCACTTTGGTCATCTTTTGTCTGGGTAAAGCTTTACATAGATAAAAATTGAGGCTTCTTTGTATCAAGATGGAGTCTGCCTGACCTAGAGCACAGGGACAGACCGAGGCTGCTTATTTTCTTCTCCCACCCAGTAGCAGAATGAGCACTCTGTGCAGCGTTGGAGGAGCCTCATAAACTGAAAGTCTAATTTTATTTGCAGCCAAAGCATTTCTGTGTGAGAGAGGGGTCTGGGGTTCCTAAACCACTACTGCAGGGACAATATGAAAGAAACATTAGGTATGTTTCCATTGTCACTAATTTAGGTTAATTTTTCCCAACCTTCACAGTATGCATATAGCTTCACCACACAGAGCCAACAAGGCCATTTTTGGGGCCATTTTTGGAAGTACCTGAGCACCAGACTTTGGGTATTTGCTCAGAAATGGATGGAACAATATTTAAAAGTAGAGTCACAATGTGGTGTCTGTCTCTGTCCCTGTGTCCTTAATCATCCCCAGCTGTCCCTAGTCTCCCTGATTGTCTCTCTGATTACCTTGTATATTTAAACACCTGTGTATTCTCTGTCCTTTTGACGACTGTGTTTGAGTGTCCTTGTTGTGCCTTGTCCTGTCCTTGTCTCTTGCTTCCCAAATTTAACAAAGCTTTTAATTTCTACTAACAAAAAAAGAGTGAAAAAGTAGAATGGAGGAAACATTTCCTTTTCCCTGAGAAATGTTTCTTCACTTCTGCTTTTTCTCTCTGTTCTTGTTTGTGGAAATTGAATTTCTTGTACAGTGTTGCTCAATGACAAGTAGTAGCTTGATGAGGATTGCATTAGTCCATCGATGCATCCTTTCAGCTGTGTCCGGTAATTCATAATAGTTATAGTACTGAGTTTCAGGATTTCAAGGTTTCTTAAGTCACCATGACTACTTTAGCTTTTGAAGAGCCATCTGTATCTAACATTACATTCCATCTTTATGGTGCCATGTATATTTTAATTAAACACTGGCTTATGCAATAAACACAACATGATACTTCCACCCTTCACAAATTCACAAATGGTGTTCTCTAACTTGTAATCTTCCCACTTTTCTCACTACATGGGAAATTGTGATGTTAGCTACAAATGTTCATCTTAGTTTCATCAGACCACAGTTAGGACCTCAAAAATGGGGTCCTCTGTCTCTTTGTGCATTTGCATTTTTTTCAGAGCCTCTGTTAGTACAGGACTCGTCTCACCCTGGGTAGTTGTATTCTCATAACATCACCAGCCATACATTTTTGTAATTCTCTCTTTACTTGTTTTATTAAATTTGCTGTAAGTCATCTGCTGATGGTAAAGAATGCTTCACAGCAAGGCTTTTAACTCGAATCAGCAGAAGGGCACGCATTATGCTGCTTTTATCCTCTTTGCATTAGCTACCTGTACAGTTTACAATTGATTTTAAAATAGTAGGCTTGGCTTTTTTATTTTTATTTTATTGGACAGGACCCTCCATACATCCTTGAGTTTTTTACCCCTAAGTTTTGTGGTTGAACTCTCTTATCCTCGGGCCAAAACCTCCTAAAGGTTCCTACGACCCATTTTAAAACTCGGGGGGGGGGGGGGACCTGTCTTTCCAGCACTAGTCCCCAGATGTGGACCTGTGGACTCTTTGGATTCTTTTAAAAGCAGCTGAAGACACTGTTATTGAGACAAGTTTTTACTGAACTGCTCTATGGGTTCTATTTGCTGTTTTCATTCTCACTATTTTACGATTTTATCAGCACTCTTTACAGGACTTTGTGATGTTATCCAAGAAAGGTGCTATATTAATAAAGTTTACTGTCTTACAGCATGTGCTTTTTGCAGAACTCTTACTTCTGCGGTCTCGTCACTTCCAGAAGGGGGAGTGCCCAGACCAGCAATCGTCCGATTAAGCTGGGATTATTGTTTACCTTTAGATAAATATGGCATTCTCTTCACAGTATCTGGGTGAGCTAGCTCAATTAGGAGTCGGCCAGTTCGGTTCAACTTCATCTGAACTAAAGCAGTGATTGTCTTTTCTCTTACTGCATGTAAACTCACTGACTTAGATGTGTGGCTTTGAGCTCCTGCTGTTCACTGTTAAGTTGTTTTGGAGAAAACGGTAAAAGAGAGACTTCTAGGTGATTTTAAAACAATAACCGTTAGTATTATAACCATTATAGGGAGGAGATTCTAAGTAATGTCCAACAGCAAAATTAGCTTGATCTCACAGTGTCTTAAATAGTTTGAATTAATCTAATTACCATACCATACCACTTTATTTATAAAGCACATTATACACAGCTGCGGCCAACCAAAGTGCTGCACAAGGGAACAGTAACAAAAAATGCAACAAACACAGGTGACCCGTTAAAAGTACGGTACAGTAACTGACATAAGAATATTAAAGCAAAAACATTACAACAAGGTATGGTTAAGCCGCATTAAAAGCCAAAGAATAAGAATGAGCCTTCAGGCGAGATTTAAAAACGTCTAGAGAGGGGGCCATCCTCACTGCCAGAAGTAGTTGGTTCCACAGGCGAGGCGCACAGATCGAAAAAGCACGCTCACCTCGAGAGAGCAGACTCCGTCCTATGACCAGTCAGGAACCCGGACTGTAAGGGATCTAAAATATTAAAATTATGTAAGGAGCCGGACAGCTGGGTAAAAACAGCATTCTCAAGGAGCTTAGACAAAAAAGGACGTTTAGAAATTGGTCTAAAATTTTCCAGGGAGGTGGCATCCAGACCGACTTTTTTCAGGACCGGTTGAACAACTTCCTGTTTAAAAGCTTGAGGAACAGCTCCAGTAGTTAAGCTAGCATTAATAATATTTAAAACAGGACAGCCAACCACCGAAAACACCTCTTTTAAAAGACGAGGGGGCATTAAATCATTTGGGGACCCATCAGGGTTTAAACCTGTGACAAGGTCAATGAGCGATGGAAGAGAAATAGGCTCGAAATGATCACAAGAAAATTTAGGAGAGACACAAGCAATAGAAGCCTGCGGCGATGGTGAGATTGAGGCTCTGACATTAGCAATTTTGGAACAGAAAAAATTCAAAAACCTGGTACAAAGGTCATCAGAAACATCAACAGTAGCAGGTTGAACAGAGAGAAATGTATTCATCAAACATACTGTAAATATAACATTTTATAATAATTAAGAAAGAAAGTGACAAAGGCAGATATTAGTCTACCATTCTGAGAAAAGCCCTCCTGTGTGTCTTAAGGTTTGTGGCGAACCTCAGCGTACTGTTGCAGTGGCAGCTGAGATTAACAGTATTCAAGGTAAAAAATGAGAGCTTCCATTAATGCATTTCAAAAACTTTACCGGCAGAATTATAATTGCAAGTGCACAACAACAATCTGAGAGGGAAACGTAAAAGTGTTTCAGTTGCAACATTCAACAGTTTCTGGTATGGATTCATACAACACAATATAGTCCTCTAAAATACATCATTGCACCAACTATGTTCCAAATTGTTCGGCTTCACCTGTGGATAAGTCACGCTCCTGTTACTGCTATTTTAAAAGTTATTTTATAGTGCTTTTAAGTGGTTTAATCTAAAAAATATTTTAAATAAACATTTCGAGACCCTATATTTGGCAAGAAACCTAGTAAAAAGTGGTGGATGATCTTTATAGTTTGAGATTTTTTGTGGATTCTATTTCGGCCTCCTCCATCTGCTGAAGCCTCAGGATTTCAAGTATCAATTATCAACCAAAGTAATGGAGAGGAGCTGGTGTCCATCTCACAGGTACGAGAGCTAATGAGTCAACAAAGAGATCTGTTCATGTAACTTCTGCATCAGCAAGAAAGTAGTTTCAAGACTGTGGTGGAATTACTTGTGAACAATGTGAATACTCGGATTGACAAATTGACCATGGAGACACAGGAGCTGAAAAGCAGCCTGCAATTCTCCCAGAAGGACATTGACGATCTACAACAGAAAAATGAGAAAATTGAGTCCGAGAGAACAACTGTTTCTGCTGAAATTAAGACAATGCAGGAGAAACTAACAAAGATGACTGAGAGAGCTGACTACTTTGAGGGTCAAACAAGAATAAATAACCTCGTTGTGGATGGCATTCCTGAGATCCAGAACGAAAGTTGGAGGGAGACGGAGGATAAAGTCAGGTGTATGATCAATTAGAAACTTCACCTGGACAGTAGTCAGATGGTGATTGAACATGCACACCGGACTGGCAATCTATCAGGATATTCTGGAAAAAACCTAGGCCTATTGTGGTCAAATTTCTTAAATACAAGGATAAAATGGCTTTTCTGGGAAAGACTAAAGATCTAAAAGGCACCAGCATCTATGTGAATGAGGACTACACTGAAGCTGTTAGGCAAAAACGTAGGGAACTCATTCCTGCCATAAAAGCTGCAAGAGAACGTGGCGACATAGCCTACATCCGATATGACAAGCTAATTGTCCATCCCCCTTTCCAAAAGGCAGGGGCAAGAGAGAGAGATTAGTTCTCTGATCTCCGTAATTTGGGTTTATTTAGACTGATCGCATTTTTTTCCTTCATTTAAAAAAAAAAAAAAAAAAAAACTCTATCAAGGATAAGCGTCTTCTTCCTGTTTCAAAGGGTCTTGTTATGGCCCTTTTGAACGTCGGCAGCATCAGAAATAAGGTACATGAACTTAACTCTATGTTGACAGAAAGCGTCATTCACATATTGGCCATATCAGAAACCCATCTGGATGCAAATGTTCTTGACACGGAGATTTGCATTGAAGGCTATAATATCTTTAATTCAATTCAATTCAGTTTATTTATATAGCGGCGTTTCACAACAGATGTCATCTCAAGGCACTTTACAAGAAGAGTTGTTACAATACAATGTTTAATGTAGAAATTATAGAACCACAGAAGATTGCGTCGTGTAATTCTCAGCAATCCCTCACACTGAGCAAGCACGAAGCGACAGTGGAAAGGAAAAACCCCCTTTTTAACAGGAAGAAACCTCCGGCAGAACCAGGCTCAGCACAAGCGGTCATCTGCCGAGACCGTCTGTGGCTTGGAGAATACAGAACAGAGACACAGAAAGAGCAATAGAACTGATGTAGAAGTTTGTTGCAGGATGTGGAGAAGTTTCTGTCACTGCAATGCCATCTTAGTCAGGGTCGTCAAGCAGGGCGGGTCAGGAGCACCTACTGTAGCAAGAGACTAAGAGAAAACAGGTTAGCGCTTGAATTGACAGCACATCATGCAGTTGGGGAGAAGTAGGAGAGAAAGTAGGAACATACCCTAATAATGTCCTCCCAACAGCCTAAAGCAGCATAGCTACTAACATTAACCTGTCTCCTAGCTACTAGGAGACCTAGCTACTAACACTCTCTACCTGGCTTACATTAATCTATCTCTACGTAGCTACTCTACCTCTTCCTATCCCTTCCTAGCTTTTGACACTCTAGCTGGCTACCAACATTAACCTATCTCTTCCTAGCTACCTGTCTAACCTGTCTCTAACTACCTATTAACATATCTCTAACTGTAAGCTTTGTCAAAGAGGAAAATGTTCAGCCTAGTTTTAAAGATATACAAATTGTCTGCTTTACGAACCAACCCTGGGAGCCTGTTCCATAGGAGGGGAGCCATTCAGTGGGTAATGATATGCTGGACAGTAAAGTACCCGGTCTGGCAGCTGACTACATTTACAGTCAAATATTTCATATATTGAATGCTTGCTTAATGAAAGGTGTTTATCCCACAATCTGGACAGAGGGTAAGGTTATTCCCTTACCTAAAGATAGCAGACTAGCACTGACTGGGAACAACAGTCGACCTATCACTATTCTCCCAGTTCTCAGTAAACTGATGGAGAGAATAGTTTATTCACAAATACAGGAGTACTTTGACTGTAACGGCTTAAACACAGGATTTCAACATGCTTATAGACAGAATCATTCAACTTGTTCCGCCCTTACAGTAATGATGGATAACTGGCTTGAGAAAATTGATAACTCAAAGATAACTGGTGCAGTATTACTTGATTTTAGTGCGGCATTTGATGTCATAGATCACAGTCTGCTCATTGGTAAATTAAAATGCTATAGATTTAGTCCTACTGCTATATTATTTATGAAGCGTTATCTCACAAAAAGGACACAACGGGTTTATTACAGTGGCAGCTGGTCTGACTCTAAGTTAGTAGACTGTGGGGTCCCCCAAGGGAGCTGCCTGGGTCCGCTCTTATATGCCATCTTCACGAATGATTTACCATTAGTTTTGAGTAAAGCAACTGTGCAAATGTATGCCGATGACTCCACATTGTATTATGCTGCAAAAACTGTCAGTGAATTAGAAAATGTTTTATCAGCTGAGTTAGATATGGTCTTTGATTGGATAAAACTAAATAAGTTGGTGCTGAACATTTAAAAAACCAAATCTATTATCTTGCGATCAAATCATAAATTGTCATTCACACCAAAGATGAGTTTAAATTTGTCTGGAGAACCTATAGAACAGGTAGATAAAGTAAAACTACTGGGCATAATAATTGATAGTCAGCTGTCATGGGCAGAACACATTGATATGATAGTGAAGAGAATGGGTTGTGGTATTTCAATGGTTAGAAAATGTCTTTTTTATGTTCCTTCTCACATTGTGGGACAGGTGGCTAAATCTTTAATTTTATGTCACCTGGACTATTGTGCACCTGTATAGTCCTCTGCATCTAAAGGTCAGCTAAAGAAATTGCAAACTGCCCAGAACAGAGCTGCCCGGTTAGTATTACATTGTACCATGAGAACTAACACTATCAGTATGCACCATCAGCTCTCATGGTTAACTGTATAAAACAGGCTGTTTCTCAGTACAACTACATTTTTCAGGAACATTGTCTTTTCTAATCAACCTGTTCTGTTACATAACCAAATTGTCAGATGTAGTCAGGTTCACTTTCATTTTACTAGGTCAGCAGATGATGACCAGATGATGTTACCACGTCCAAAATCGAACGCTTTAAAGAAAACAGTTATTTATCGTGCTATCAATCTTTGGAATAATTGCCCACTGTACATACGGAAATTGAATAACAAAGTATCATTTAAGTACCATCTGAGGATGCACTATTTAAATTTGTGAGAGTAAATGAGTCACTCACTATGTAATAAGGAATGTTATGCTCATGATGTAATAACTTTTGATGACTGATTTCTGTTTATAATGCTGTCTGCAATGTTTCGCGGCTTTTAGATGACCATTGTAAGATTTCGACTTATATTTTGTGTATTTTAAATTTGTCTTTTGTCTTGTTTTTGTATGGACTCCAGGAGGACTGGCTCGTCCCACTTTGGTGACAGCTAATGGGGATCCTTTTACCAATAAACCAATAAACCTCTGGCATCATAGATAGATCAGATGATTCCCATGAGATATTTTTGAGCCCATCCAAAAAACTCGAGCTTTACACCAACAATTTTTAACTCCACCGTCCTAGAAAGAAAAACATGTTTTCATGGTAAAACTCCAAAGCTTTTTCCTTTTCATAGTTCCTTCAATTAAGGAAAGAATGTCCCTAAACAAAAGACCCCAAACCCAGAGATGAAAGTGGTTTTGAAGTCAAACGTTCTACATTGGCATTAGGTGGGCCAGAAATACCCCATCCAAACTTATTCTGATTTCTGCTGAAAGATAAGCTCTGTTTTTGACAGTTTGCTGCAAAATATTTAATTTTCTTAATGCATCAATACACATGTGAAGTTGTGATGTTACAGCTAATGTCTGATTTGTCCAAAACTCTCTGCAGGATGGACGTGTTTCCTTCATCGGACACCAGCTTGGAGGTGTGTCCTTCTCACCCAACAGTAGGGACCAGCAGGTCAAGTTTGCCCGTGCCATCCAGATCACTTACTACCTCCGTAACCACGGCCCTGTGGTGCAGGACATCATCGCAGAACGCTGGGAGAATGAGTTCTGCGCTCTGGTTACCAGGCTGTCCACGCATGAGCCGCCACATCCAACTGACCAGCTCCACATCCAGTCACTCACTTCCTTCAGTCTTTGGCGTGACTTTCACCAGACTGGCATGCTGTCCAAAGGGGAGGTGCTGGTCAGTCTGGTTCTGGTGCTCCTGGCTGCCACCATCTCTAGTTCAATGCGGGACTGCCTGAGGGGGAAGCCTTTCCTCGGCCTCTTGGGTGTGCTGACCATTTGCATCGCCAACGTGACGGCTGCAGGGATCTTTTTCATATCGGATGGGAAATTCAATTCCACGTTGCTGGGGATCCCGTTCTTTGCCATGGGTGAGTGAAAACTTTTCACTATTGAGGCCGGCTTTGGTGTGGTATAATTTTAGAGGTACATTTTCTCCAGCTTGAAGTTGGAAGGTTATAGCAGCAGAACATCCCCAAAGGTAGTTAGTACATTTGTTTTAGAATAGATCTAGAATATTACCAGCTTTATCTACCTATTAGCTATCTACACTAGAGAAGCAAAATTTTGGTGGATGCAAACAACTTGAAATGTTCAAGATCTGTGATTTGGTACTCTCCTAGTTGTTTTCTTGATCCCATTGTCGTCTACTGTTTCCCCTGTGTCATAGTTCCTTGCTGGTTTCTCATGTGGTCTCTGGTCCTGTTGTCTTGTACCGTCTGGGCTCTTTCTCCATTTTTTTCTCTGGTCGTTACTGTCGTTATAAACGACATCAGCTTCACATCATCCTGTCTGCATTTGGGTCATCAGTCTGCATACGTTACAACAAAAATGTCTCTCTTTAATACGTTACAAAAAACACTCAGTAGTACACAATCATAAGGACTTAGAATAATTGTGGGAACAGAACTGTCAGTATCAGTCTAACAGAGCAAGATCTCTTCCTTCCCCCAAATAAGGCTGTCATGTTTGGATATTTAGAACATTGTTTATGCCAGAGAAGGGGTGAAAACACAATTTAAATGTTGATAATTGCATTTTTTTATGAGAAAAATTCTACATTACTTAAATATTCTGTTGCTAACATAAGTGCTGTTAGCGGTTAATGGTTAGCCTGCCTGGTAATGCTACAGGGTTTAACAGTCAGTTTTATTGCATAACAACCCAACAAATTAATGAGTCTCCAGCATAGCTACATGGTTTCCACCTTAAAGCCAGCTGCTTCATGGCTGGCTCATAAACTGATACAGCAACTTGACAGTGTTTTCTGGGAAATATGTTAACTTTTTTTCATATTGTAAGATTTAAAAAAATTTGAGAGTGAACATTTTCATGGATGAGAATAATAAATTGTTGGGCCAAATGTAACTTTTGAGTTCTTTCGCTTCTCCCTCTACCTCCCTATCCTTTCTCATCAGCTCCATTCTTCTTCAATCGTACCATGCTTACTTGTCTTACTTGCATTTCCGTCTCGTGCGTTTCTAAGGTCACAGGATCCCAGGGGCTTTTGTACGGCTCTGCTGCTGGCAGGCTGACACTGCTCAAGTTTAAGTAAGATTCAGGAACAGGAGGCTGGATCAGCTCTCTGTGACCTACAGGCGCAGGGGGAGGAGGAAGAAGGCTGTGCGAGAGGTGTGATAAGGTGATGAGAGGCACTAAAAGGGAATGTCAAGGAGAAAAGAACAGAGAAAAATGTGTGAGGACTAGAAGGAGTGATGGTTTTCTACAAGGAAGGGGAGAGAGGATGATGATGGATAAGCTGCTCAGGGGGGAAAGGGGAAGAAGGCTGTAGAAGATAGAGGGCATAATTACAGAGCTGTGAACAAGCTTATATGTCCCTTACAGATTTCCTATGGTCTTGCTTAAATGTTGTGTTTTAATATCAGAAAATGAAAACCAGTGACAAACACATGAATGACTTTTCAAATAATGACTTTACATTGGAAATCTACCCAAAATCAGCCTGACCCTATAGCACCTTTCAAACAGGACATAAAAAAATGGCAATTTTCTGGACTTTGTCTTTTTGACCTTTGAGTCTGAAAGCAAACATGGAGACTATGTGTGGATAACTTTTACCGGCATATTTACGGCTGACACTTTAATAAGTGGAAGGGTGTTTGTTATCAGAATGTCAGATCAAGTTCTGGATATGGTGGACAGGGAAATCTTGTTTGGGGAAAGGTTTGGGGATATTACATATGTTAGCCCACCACATTATGTTTACATCATATACACATACAACCCCTACACCACCCAGACATTTATCAGGATCCTCCTGTACATTTCTTGCCATTTGAAAGCAGCTGAAAGTTAATGTTCTGGTAAAAAGTGGTGTATTTAAAGTATTTGAAAAGACAACTACAGTTAAAGACTGGATGGAATTGTCTGCAAATTTTCCAGAATGTCTATCTGAAAATGTCTTACGTGCAAAGTATTGTCCCCCCATACCCAATAACCCAGTGTCAGGTAACCCGGTGATATTTTATATGCCGATATTTTACTTAGTCCACCATAAATTTGTCTCTGTCATGTCGTCGTCATGACTATGTTGAGTCTCTGTAGTCCCTGAGTTTTGGACAATTATTATTGAAGATGAGTTTTAATCACTCTAAACCACTTTCTGCGCCCGGCACTACCATAGTATAAAACACTGGAAGCAGCTTAAACAAGTGTATATATCATGACATAAAGAAAACAGAGCAGAGAATAATTCCACTTTAAATATTTGGAAAAATAATAAATTTACTTTTACTGAGTATGTTTAGGCCTGCTATGGCCTGGCGACCTGTCCAGGTTGTACATCACCTCTCACCCAATGACTGATGGAGGTAGTACCAGCCCCCCAGAGAACTGGCCACCAGTCTTTGACAAACAGTTTTTTGCTGAATTGTTTCAATTCAACCACACTGGAGGATTTCCCAGTCTGGAAGGCCTGTTTCAGGTCTTATCATAGCAGGCTGGATTTAGGTTCAGACTTGGACGAGGTCACTCCAAGACCTTCATTTAGTCTTTTTTAGAAATCCAGAAATAGAATTACTGCTGTTAAAAAGAGAATGAGTGAACAGAAGAGAGCTGCAAGCAGCAAAAGGCTTTTCACCACAGTGTGAGTCTGTGATTTCATATTGCAGTGGAAAGTGTAATATGAAGGCGGAGTTTAGAGCTGGAAACCTCTGAGTCTGTAGCCAATCTGCTCTTGTAGAGCTTGTGGGAAAACACCTGATAGGAGGGATGAGTTAACTATTTTGATCAGATTCGCCCTGCTGGCTGGGAGGACTTTTTTAAGAAAACCTGTTGGTAAGACATCCAAGCAACAGGTGGCAGAATATAGTTTCTCAATAATTTCCTTTCAATTTATTGTTTGGAAATCAGTCATTCTTCCGCATGGGTGGTTACTGGGCTTAACGTTGGTACTGGGGTTGAAATTGATGTTCCGATTGACTTTCTGATGTTCAAGATCTTTTCCGTGAAGAAGCTGGCAAATTCATTGCAGGCCCTGGTGGAGCTTAGTTCGGGGGTTAATGTCACAGGAGGGGCACTTAATCTCTCCACTGTAGCAAATACCGTCCTGGCATTATTGTTGTTTCCGGGAATAATCTCAGAAAAGAATGATTCCCTTGCATCCTTCAAGGTTAATTGATATTTGTTCATTCTCTCTTTTTATACCCCTTAATGAACCTGGAGTCGAGTTTTCCGACATTTTCTCTCGGCCCGTCGGCACTGCCTTTTTTCATTACATACCAGTGTATCGTTACTCCACTGAGACTTGTCTGAGATTTTGGATATAAATTAATCTGTCTATTTGTTTACGGAATGTGTTAGTTTATGTTGGGGATTGGGGATTCTTTGAGAACGCGTTTTGTAATAATGGTGTTACTGTGATTAGAAATGTTAGTTAAGAGGGTGCTTTCAAATGAGATAAAGAAATGGTCAGATAATGCAATATCAGTTACTGCAATTTTAGAGATATTTAAGTCTTTGCTAATAGGAAGGTCCAGAGTGTGCCCTTGATTGTGCATTGGTTCGTTAATGTGCTGGGTTAGGTTGAAATTATAGAGGGTATTGTTTAATGCTTTTGTCCCTGTATCTTGAGGATTGTCAGTATTGATGTTGAAATCTCCCACAATTATTAGCTGGTCATAGTTTATACAAATTGCAGAGCAAAGATCGATGAAGTCATTCAAAAAGTTTGTGTTTGGCTTTGGTGGCCTATATATGTTTACAAATAGGACTTTGATTGGCTCATTAGTCTCAGCACCCAGGTATTCGAATGACTCAAATCTACCTAGTGATACCTTTTTCGGGTTTATAGCGTTATGGATGATTGCCGCCAGGCCTGCACCTCTTCCGTTTTTCTGCTCTAACTAATGATATAATGAAATGTTCTAAATTGCTTAAGAATTATATGAATTTGTAAAGTTTTTTTAAACTGTTAGAGATTTTTTTTCTCTTTATGTAATTTATTAAGCTTTTCTCACTGCTCCCTGAAAAATTTTTCCTGCAGTGTGAAGTGACATTACTATAAAATTCAAATATTTAAATATTATTACTTTCAAATACAACTCAGCTATGTTTTAAGTTTAATAGGTATTCTTAAAGAATGATCATTAAAATTATGGATATATTTTTTCCCTCTGTCCAACATGCAGGGATCAGGCTGGAAACAAATAGCTGTTAGGGTAAGTGTACCATTTAAGCCCATTTGGAGCTTTCAAGTGCAATTGAAAAAATCAGGGTGTTGTGATAAGCCACTCACTATTTTCACAAATCAAGTAACTTCTCACAGGTATGAGAGTTTTCGGTGAACACCAATCACATTTTCCATTTTTGTATTAACCTCGCCCAACATCCAGCACTCTCAAGCAGCTCAGATGAAGTCACCTCAAAACTTCAATGTTTTGAGACACCTTATGAAAAAGTATTTTTGAACCAATTTCAGCAACTAACGAGGTAAGTACAATAATACTATGAAAATTGAGAGATTAGTGAATTGATTTTTGTGTATTATATAGTAGGTTTTTGGATATTTGTACCGTTTGTACTAATCACAAAAGATGTGTTTCGCTAGTTATAACATAGCAGGCTAATGATGAATTCTAATCAGTAGCTATGCTATTTACAACACAATCTGGGGATTAGAAATTATTTGTGGATAAAGTAAATATTTTGTGGAGCATCATATAACAATATACACATTGAGCCACAATACATTGTTTTAGTGAGCTGAATATGTTTTTTAAATGTGTTTTTTTTTTTCAAGGTGGGCTTAAATGGTGCACTGGCCCTAATCGGAGGTAGTTCATGCTAACTTTTTTATTGATATAGCATCAATAATGCTAATATAAGGGAGGAAAAAAAATTTGCTAACCCATTAAGGTTACCATATAGTAAGGCTACATGCATAGCAACATACATCTTAAGCTTTTCAGAGTAACTAAATCCCCTTTTTCTCATCAGTGGTCACTATTGAACCATTTAAAGTGTCCGGTGAAAGGGGGGTGGATAAAGCGCATGTGACAGTTGTATGGTCCATAAGTGTCATAAAGTAGCTTTGGTGTAGTTAAGTGATGTACTTTTGTCATTTTATGTAGCTTAGCTTGCTACATTTGCTATATTTTGTTTGGTGGGGAGCTTTCATTTAGTGATTGATGGAGAGTAATTGATCAATTAGCTTAATACATTTTTCCAATTAATTTGCCCAACACTGGCCAGGTGAAATTGTTTGCATTTGAACAATTTAAAGGATTTGATCATTTATTTAGCCTACTTCTGAATTCTGTAACACAATGTTGGAAATATATATATATATGGTAATTAAAATGTTTTATAGCTTAACTTATGCTTTGGCAAAGCAGTCCTTGACATAAACATAATATCTACACATTCTGTAGCTGTTTATTCTAAAGGTCCAGTCTGTCTTCTAATTTTAATGTAACTGTTACTCTTTGACATGTTGAGTAAAACCTATGGACCAAGGCCTGTTGTGACATCTTGATTAATCCAAGTACTGTGGTAGATTTCCCTCTTAAGCCTAGTTTATGCTTCTCCGTTTTTACAGAGACGGATTGACGCAATGCCATTATCCGTCGACGCAAGGGCTCTCCGTCACCTACGCAAGGACGCACATAGTAGAGCCCAGTTTTTTAACTATCCGTCAATGTAGAGCGTATACATCTGATTGGTAGGTTTTAGCAACAGCCAGAGATTGCTTCACCAGAACGGGGCTCTATAGTCACTGTGCGGACCCCACCCGTTTATCTCTTAAACGTTTCTCGCCCTCTTCAACTCTGTCCTCTCAGTTCTGTCTATTTTTCCTTAAGATAGTTGTCGACTATCGGTCTCGTGCCGGTATTTAGCCTTAGATGGAGTTTACCACCCACTTTGGGCTGCATTCTCAAACAACCCGACTCCGAGAAGACCCCGGCATGACGGGGGCCGTTACCGGCCCAACACCGTCCACGGGTCAGGAGGACTCAAGACAGAGTTTTGGTAGCCAGGTCTCCTAGCAGCTAGGAGACAGGTTAATGTTAGTAGCTATGCTGCTTTAGGCTAGGCTGTTGGAGGACATTATTAGGGTCTGTTCCTACTTTCTCTCCTACTTCTCCCCAACTGCATGATGTGCTGTCAATTCAAGCACTAACCTGTTTTCTATTATAGTAGGTGCTCCGGATTAGCCCTGCTTGACGACCCTGACTAAGATGGCATTGCAGTGACGGAAAATTCTCCACGTCCTGCAACAAACTTCTGCATCAGTTCTATTGCTCTTTCTGTGTCTCTGTTATGTATTCTCCAAGCCACAGACGGTCGCGGCAGATAACCGCTTGTGCTGAGCCTGGTTCTGCCGGAGGTTTCTTCCTGTTAAAAGGGAGTTTTTCCTTCCCACTGTCGCTGCATGCTTGCTCAGTATGAGGGATTGCTGAGAATTCCACGACGCAATCTTCTGTGGTTCTGTAATTTCTACGTAAAACATTGTATTGTAATAACTCTTTTTGTAAAGTGCCTTGAGATGACATCTGTTGTGAAATGGCACTATATAAATAAACTGAATTGAATTGAATTGAATTAATCAATAATTAATGCAGCGTTTAGCCACTATATGCTTTATACTGAAAGGATAATTTATCTAATCTGTTCTTGTAGCGATTTTGAACATAAGGAGGTGTAGGAAAACAACAAAATAGGCTGCTGTGTTTGTTTTCATGTGTTTTTATAGTATTCTGTGATCTTCATTTCTATTAAAAAAGCTTTACAGCTTAATCAAAACTTACTTTGTGTCGTCCATTGCTCCTTGAGGAAGAAATGCGTTTACAAGCGTAGAAAGAAACAGAAATGACGCTATGATAGTATTTATTCAATTTGGAAAGAGATTTCACGTCTTTACTTGTCACTTTACTTTACACTGCTACAGTTTAAGTTTGAAGCTGTGCTGGTAGTAAAAATATTGTGATAGTAGTAAAATAGGTTGTAAAAAGGTAGTAAATTCATTTTAAGAATCTCTGTATAAACCCTGTTGTAATAGGCTTATATGCCTGAACATTACATAAATCTTATTGAAATACTTGAATATATTTTTATATTTCTGTCATTGAATGTTGTTTTGGGGTTAAAAACCAAACATAAAAAACACAAATTAAATAAACAATGAAAACCAGCAAATAAATAAAGTAAATGAGGAAACAAACAGAAGTAATAGTGATAAACTTAAATAAATATACAGACGTGGACAAAATTGTTGGTACCCTTCATTAAATCAAAGAAAAACTCATAATGGTCACAGAAATAACTTTAATCTGACAAAAGTAATAATAAATAAAAATTATATAAATGTTGACCAATGAAATTCAGACATTGCTTTTCATCCATGCTTCAACGGAATAAAAAATAAATAAATGCATGAAACAGGCCTGGACAAAAATGATGGTACCCACAACTTAATATTTGGTTGCACAACCTTTTGAGGCAATAACTGCAATCAAATGATTCCTGTAACTGTCAATGAGACTTCTGCACCTCTCAGCAGGTATTTTGGCCCACTCCTCATGAGCAAACTGTTCTGGTTGTTTCCGGTTTGAAGGGCGCCTTTTCCAGACACCACGTTTCAGCTCCTTCCAAAGATGCTCAATAGGATTGAGATCAGGGCTCATAGAAGACCAGTGTTTTCCTCTTAGCCCTTCTTGGGTGTTTTTAGCTGTGTGTTTTGGGTCATTTTCCTGTTGTAAGACCCGTGGCCTGCGACTGAGACCATGCTTTCTGACACTGGCCAGCACATTTCTCTTCAGAATCCCCTGATAGTCTTAAGATTTCATTGTACCCTGCACAGATTCAAGACACCCTGTGTCAGATGCAGCAAATCAGCCCAAGAACATAACCGAGCCTCCCCCATGTTTCACAGTAGGGACCGTGTTCTTTTCTAGATATGCTTCATTTTTCCGTCTGTGAACATAGAGCTGATGTGCCTTGGCAAAAAGTTAAATTTTTGTCTCATCTGTCCACAGGACATTCTCCCAGAAGCTTTGTGGCTCGTCAGCATGTAGTTTGGTATACTCCAGTCTGTTTTTTTTTAAGGATTTGTCCTCTGGCTCAAACAGCGAAGGATGTTCCGATCTGAAACTGATGTTCCTTGAGCATAAAGTTCAGCTTGGATCTATTTTGAAGTCTTTCTAGGCTCTTTTGTTACCATTTGGATTATCCGTCTCTTTGATCTGTCATCAATTTTCCTCCTGCAGCCACGTCCAGGGAGGTTGGCTACAGTCCCATGGATCGTACATTACTGAATGACATGTGCAGCTGTAGTCACAGAAACATCTAGCTGCTTGGAGATGGTCTTATAGCCTTTACAGTTAACATGCTTGTCTATGATTTTCTTTCTCATCTCCTGAGACAACTCTTTCCTTTGCTTCCTCTGCTTTATATTGAGTGTGGTACACACACGTCACCAAACAACACAGTGACTACCTGGAGTCCTATATATAGGCCCACTGAGTGATTACAGGATTGTAGACACCTAGGATGCTGATTAGTGGACATACCTTGGATTAACATGTCCCTTTGGTCACATTATTTTCATTTTTACCATCATTTTTGTCCAGGCCTGTTCCATGCATTTATTTTTTAAATAATTCTGTTGAAGCATGGATGAAAAGCAATGTCTGACTTTCATTGGTCAACATTTATATAATTTTTATTTATTATTACTTTTGTCAGATTAAAGTTATTTCTGTGACCATTATGAGTTCTTCTTTTGTTTAATGAAAGGTACCAACAATTTTGTCCACGTCTGTACATGTTACATTGTGAAGAAACGTCACCAAGATCTCTTAACCATTGTACTTGGGCCTTAGTGTTGGTTTAGAGTCAAGCCAGATCGAGGTTTATGAGTTCACAACTGTTGATGGTAAAGTCTCTATATAGTCAATGAAAGGCTGCCATATCTTTAAAAACTCGTCATATATATAGGATCATGTCCATAAACCATCTTCATTTGTTTGAAAAATAGACCAACTTTAATTTTGGTGGGCTTAATGGGTACCTTTACCCTACTTGAGGTTGCTCGGTATTTCGTTGTAACTTCAGAAAGTTCTTGCTTAAGAATTTCAGATTGTCTAAGAGAAATATAAGCAGTCCCTCGATGAACAATCAGCTTCTCTAGCCCTGGATTTTCATCGCTGATTGATGGAATTGTCTCAGAGATTCCTTTCACTGTCAATTAATCACATAAGTGTTATGGCCTAGGTGTTCAATACTTTTAATCTATCCGTCGTGAATAACAACTACTCTTCCTCTGGGCTTTTTCTTTTTGCGTTCTGTGTGGCATAGTTTACTTTCAACAACTGGTAGTTTTTTTGGGCTGAGATGTTAAGAGGTGCAAAAAGTTTTTTTTTAATGGATTATCTGAGTTCCTGGTGGATTCAGATCTCTTGTTTTCAGTTTGGGTTTCCCCTCGACGTTCCTTTTGAGGTGCGATAATCAGGGTTGTTTCTTTTTGGGGTTTCTTTCAACGTTCTGTCCTCTTTTTGTTGAGTGTCTCTCATCTGAGGGGGGGCGACGGCTCTGATGAATGGGGAGTTCTTCCAGATAGACGCTGTGTGTTTGGAGGGGTCTTACTGTGCTTTGTTGGCATCGAGCTGCCAGGCTGTTGATTGTCGTATGACACCGGCAGAGTTGTATTGTTTTGGGCATTCTCCTCAAGTCGTTGGATATTTATTTCCATATCACACATTCTTTGTAGTAGATCCTGAAGAGCCTCGTCAGAGCAAAGGGTGATTTTGTAATCCATAGTTTTTTATGAAGTAGTCCAAAAAGAAAAAAGAGAGGGGGAAATCTGTCCAAGGGAAATCCGTCTGGTATCTGTATTAAATTGAGTAATGTGCACAAAGTCACTATAGAAAAACTTTAAAGTAAAGAAATAAAAAGGAAAATAAAAGTAGAGCAGGAGCGAGTGGAAGGAGGGAGCGGGGGAGAGGGAGGAGAGGAAAAACACGTCCTTCCTCTCCGACAGTCAGCAGCAGATGTTCGTTTGTAGAGGTCTATCCATTTATATTCCAGTGCATGGATGAGTCAATTCTTACGGGTTAGGCAGCAGCTCCTTAGCGTCTTCATGCCCCGGTACTCTGCTGGCCTGTTGCAGGTTTTGCTGCCTCAGGTGACCCTTTTTTAAATGACCCTCCCGTTTCCCGACACATAGAAATCCTTTCCAACTGGTAGATCCGGCAGAAGCATTTTAAAGTTTCATTCCATGATCCGATCTGTATGTGACTTAGCAGATTAGATAAACACTCTTTTGAACATTGGGTTGGATTTCAGGTTTTGTTTCCCACAGAGCACTGCCACCTTTTCTCTCATCGAGGTAAAAGCCACTTTCACCACACCGGGGCACAGTGATCTTTAAACACTTCCTTTACTTTTTGGGTTAAATCTTCATCTTCATTATATGGTAAACCCATAATAACGATTTTCACATCAGGGTCATATTTGTTTGGAGCGCTGGAGTTGTTAATTTTTTCCTCCAGGTGATCCAAGCGTGACTTAAGTGCAGCAGTTTCCAAACCAATGTTGTCTTGTATTTCCTTAACACACTTCTGAAGTTCATCTTTCAGAATCTTCTCCAAAGACGCATGGAGCCCATCTACCTTACTTTTTAGCTATTATTCAATATTATCCACTTTCATCTGAATCTTTTTTATCTCTTTTAGCAGCAGTTTAGTCCCCTCCTCGTTCTTCTCCTGCGCTCGGTTGCACATTTGTTTCACTTCATCCGCCATTACAGATACAGTTTTAAAATGTTATCTTCCTTAGATGGTAAACTGTAATGTATCTCAAATAAATCACTGATTCATTTTACAAAATAATTTGTTTTAAACTCAGAAAGCCTTGAATTAACAAAAACATTTTGTCAGAGACACATGCATCACAATTGGCAGAAGTTCTGCTGGAAATTTGCATGTATTAAAGCTCCTAAAGAGACATCTCTACTTTGTGTAGATGATGTAGTCCTGCTGACTTCATTGTAACTCAATCTACAGCTTTCACTGGATTGGTTCGCAGCTGAGTGCGAAGAGGCTGGGATGAGAATCGGCACCTTCAAATCAGAGGGTAGGGTGCCTTTTTGGGTTGGGGACGAGGTCCTGGGGGTCTGGGGGACTTGTTCAAAAATGAGGGGAAAATGGAGCGGGAGATCAGTAGGCTGATTGGTAAGGCTTCAGCAGTGAGGCAGGCGCTGTACCAGTCTGTCGTGGTGAAGAGAGAGCTGAGCAGACTGTAGACAGGAGCTAGTTGAGATGGTTCTGGCATCTGGTCACACAATAGCCAATGGGTTCATAAAAGTTTTTTTTAAAAATATTACATTTCATGATTCTAAATTAAAGAAATCTAAAATGTTGCTACTAAAGTCTTAATTGTTATACAAAGATCTTACATTTTATGATAGAAGCCTATTTATGTTTTTTTAAATATGTCATTTTTATTTAGCTAATTTATTTTGATAGTCAACCAGGGAAAGAAAAAAACAACTTTACGTCACAAGATGTCTAGTCGAAAGCCTGGTGGCAATACTGTAACATTTGTCAGAAAACATTACAAGATGGAGAAGGGTCACTTTAATTCACAGTTGCTTGTAGATATGTGAGATAAAGCGATTAGTTGAGAGAGGTACTGGGAAGCTATGTTGAAGCACGATGTGGTTTGTGTCTTTCAAGCTGACCATGTCAGGTCATCTTGCTTTGGACCGGGCCTGGAGTGATCAATTGGGTAAGTCTGGACAACATGCAAGGCCTGTGTTCAGTCATGGCACCGGGACCAGGTAGCTGTGCTGCCATTGCTGTTCCTGCTCAGCCACTTCCACCGCTTTTCTTGGTTGTTTTTTGTGTTCAAAAGTAGAATGAGGAAGAAGGGATAAGCTTACAATTAAGGGGAGGAAAGTGCTGGAATCGGACAACATCAACCCAACAACAACCCTAAAACCAGTTTGCAGTTTATGATGTCCAAATGAGACATCATAGAATAAGATGTTGTGAGAATTGAACATTTAAGTCAGAAGCAGAGCGATGAGCCAGTAGTGATGAGGGGATTTCTCCTGTCAGTGTGGAAGAAAGAGATGTGTGAACAATCAAGCATTAGCTCCAGTATCATTAAAAATAAGACTGTGAATAAAAAAAAGCTTAGATCTGAAAGAAAATAGGATGAAAATAATATGACGTATATGTGCATATTTTCCCATTAAAATATCTTAGTTGGCTAATTGGCTTAGTTGTGATTCCCTCACCAAATTTGCTAAAGCTTTACAGATTATTTTTGCTGTGATAAAGTTTCAGGCCAGTCCAGGGAAGCTGTAAGAAGTAAAAAAGGGAGAAGACAGCAGCTCAGAATATAGATTCAGATATTGTTCAAATGGATGTATTTAAAAGAATCAATATAGATGTGACTGCATTTTGAAATTAATCTTTATTGTGAAGCAGTTAAAAATTTTTTGACCTGAATTGGAAATATTAAAAAACCACTCTAAATTACAATGCTTTGCTGAAGAGTGCACTAATATAGATTTGTCATGTAGGGTTATTTATTTAAGATTTAATTATTAATAGTTTATGATATAAATTGGGCTGGTCTGAGACATTAAACTCCATGTTTTGGACTCTCACATTAATTACTTTTTGTATATTTATCAAAGTATACACCCACACAATACTTTGTAATGTATATTTCTTTGTTTATCTATATTTGGGTGTATATACCGAGAAACTGGGTCTTTAGACCCTTTACAGTTCATTTATTTGTGAGTGCACAGTTATCTTTTAGCACTATGATTTAATACATCAATGTTACATATTTTCCAAAAAAGATGAAACAATTTATTTTACTATGTGGCCATATTGGATATTTGTGACACTAGGCCTTCAGTTGGACCTCACATTTGGCTCTTTTATCTCAGGTTTACACTGGGAGTTTTTTTTTCAGGAGTCATTAATGTTTGATTTTACTAATAATGCTTGTAATATAGGCTTTACTCAAAATGTGCAGGGACCAACACATTCTTGTCACCACACTTTAGATCTTGTGCTGACTTATGGCATTGACTGTGAAGAAATAACAGTCTTTCCACATAACCCTATCCTGTCTGATCATTTCCTTATCACTTTTAAACTCTAATGGATCATATCAAACCTGAAAGAAAACTTCATTATACCAGAACGTTATCAGACAACGCTGTAGCAAATTTTAAAGAAGCTCTTCCAACTTTAATTTCCTCAGTTTATAAATGCAGAACAGAAAACAGTGATTTAACTCGTGACCCCTCACAACTTGACATTTTAGTTCATAGCGTTAATTCCTCCCTGCGTCGGGCAATAGACAAAGTTGCCCCCTTGAAAAGGAAGGTGGCTAGCCATAGAAGATTAACTCCCTGGTTTAATTTAGAGCTACGTACCCTAAAGCAGAATGTTAGAAAACTAGAGAGAAAATGGCGCTCCACGCATTTACATGATTCCTTTTTAATATGGAAAAATAGTTTATTGCTATATAAAAAGAGCCTTCACACAGCTAGAACAGCATATTATTCATCTTTAATCGAGGAGAATAAAAATAATCCTAGGTTTCTTTTTAATACAGTTGCCAAACTCACACAGGATCATAGCTCTATCGAGCCAACCATTCCCCAAGCTCTAAGCAGTGACGACTTCATGCAATTCTTTATAAATAAAATAGACTCCATAAAGAATAAGATAATTGGGAACCTTCCCAATATGCTTGCTTCCTCCTTAGTTAATGAGGCAGCCTCAAAAATGGTGGAACCTAATATATGCTTAAACTGCTTTAATGCAGCCGAACTTTGTGATGTACTAAAATTATTAGCTTCATCTAAACCTTCAACTTGCGTTTTAGACCCAATCCCAACTAAACTCTTAAAAGAAGTTTTCCCTCTGATCGCTGCTCCAATTTTAAATATAATGAATCTATCCTTAGTCAATGGATATGTACCACAGGAGTTTAAGATTGCTGTAATTAAACCTCTACTTAAGAAACCCTCTCTTGATCAAAACGACTTAATTAACTATAGACCGATATCTAATCTTCCCTTCTTATCTAAAATTCTTGAGAAAATAGTTGCACACCAGATATGTGAGCATTTAAACAATAATGAGCTGTTTGAGAAGTTTCAGTCAGGCTTTAGAGCTCATCACAGCACTGAAACAGCTCTGGTGAAGGTTACTAATGATATTCTCATAGCCTCAGACAATGGACTGGTGACCATTCTGGTCCTGTTAGATCTCAGTGCTGCCTTTGACACTGTTGACCACAATATTCTCATAGAAAGGCTTCAAAGTGTCGGTATAATAGGAACAGCACTAGGTTGGTTTAAATCTTATTTGTCTAACAGATTTCAGTTTGTTCAGGTAAACAATAGATCTTCCTCAACCTCAATAGTTACTTGCGGAGTACCACAGGGTTCAGTGCTTGGGCCGATTCTCTTTACTATATATATGCTTCCTATTGGTAAAATAATTAGGCAGCATGGGATAAAATTCCATAGTTACGCAGATGATACACAGCTATATCTATCCATAAATCCTGATGAATCCAATCAGTTAGGTAGACTACAGGCATGTCTGGAAGACATAAAAACTTGGATGACTCTAAACTTCTTGCTTCTAAATTCTGATAAAACAGAAGTTGTCGTCTTTGGACCAGAAGCTCTGAAAAAGAAACTACTTAGTCAGCCCCTTCACCTGGACGGCATTAAATTAGCCTCCAGTAATAAAGCAAAAAACCTCGGTGTCATTTTTGACCAAGATATGTCATTTAGATCTCACATTAAAGAAGTCTCTAGGATTTCCTTTTTTCACCTTAGGAATATTACAAAAATTAGAACCATCCTGTCCAGGAGTGATGCTGAAAAACTAGTCCATGCCTTTGTTACTTCAAGGCTGGATTACTGTAACTGTCTATTATCAGGTAGTCCACAGAATACAATTAAAAGTCTTCAGTTAGTTCAAAATGCTGCTGCTAGGATTCTGATGAATATTAAAAGAAGAGATCACATTTCCCCTGTTTTAGCTTCTCTTCACTGGCTCCCAGTAAAATCTAGAATAGAATTCAAGATCCTCCTTCTGACATATAAAGCCCTTAATAATCTAGCTCCATCATACATAAGAGACCTGATTGTTCCATATGTTCCTAACAGAGACCTTCGCTCTCAGACTGCAGGTTTACTGGTAGTTCCTAGGATTTCTAAAAGTAGAATGGGTGGCAGATCTTTCAGCTATCAGGCTCCCCTCCTATGGAACCGGCTCCCAGGGTTGGTTCGTGAAGCAGACAATTTGTCTATCTTTAAAACTAGGCTAAAAACTTTCCTCTTTGACAAAGCTTACAGTTAGAGATATGTTTATAGGTAGTTAGAGTCAGGTCAGACAGGTAGATAGGAAGAGACAGGTTAATGTTAGTAGTCAGGCAGAGTGTCAAAAGTTAGGAAGAGATAGGAAGAGGTAGAGTAGCTAGGTAGAGATAGATTAATGTAAGCCAGGTAAAGATCCGGAGCCGGTCGCGGCTTACCGCCGCGGAAGAAATGCGCCCCACAGGGGCCAGCCAGCGCCGGAGAGAGGTCCCTCAAGGGGATCCTCCCGCACAGTGCGGCCGCCCATTACCTGCCGGGTTGAATCCCCCGGGCAGACTGTGCGGACCCCACCCGTTTATCTCTTAAACGTTTCTCGCCCTCTTCAACTCTGTCCTCTCAGTTCTGTCTATTTTTCCTTAAGATAGTTGTCGACTATCGGTCTCGTGCCGGTATTTAGCCTTAGATGGAGTTTACCACCCACTTTGGGCTGCATTCTCAAACAACCCGACTCCGAGAAGACCCCGGCATGACGGGGGCCGTTACCGGCCCTACACCGTCCACGGGCTGAGCCTCGATCAGGAGGACTCAGACAGAGTGTTGGTAGCCAGGTCTCCTAGTAGCTAGGAGACAGGTTAATGTTAGTAGCTATGCTGCTTTAGGCTAGGCTGTTGGAGGACATTATTAGGGTCTGTTCCTACTTTCTCTCCTACTTCTCCCCAACTGCATGATGTGCTGTCAATTCAAGCACTAACCTGTTTTCTATTATAGTAGGTGCTCCGGATTAGCCCTGCTTGACGACCCTGACTAAGATGGCATTGCAGTGACGGAAAATTCTCCACGTCCTGCAACAAACTTCTGCATCAGTTCTATTGCTCTTTCTGTGTCTCTGTTATGTATTCTCCAAGCCACAGACGGTCGCGGCAGATAACCGCTTGTGCTGAGCCTGGTTCTGCCGGAGGTTTCTTCCTGTTAAAAGGGAGTTTTTCCTTCCCACTGTCGCTGCATGCTTGCTCAGTATGAGGGATTGCTGAGAATTCCACGACACAATCTTCTGTGGTTCTGTAATTTCTACACTAAACATTGTATTGTAATAACTCTTTTTGTAAAGTGCCTTGAGATGACATCTGTTGTGAAATGGCGCTATATAAATAAACTGAATTGAATTGAATTGAATATAGGTCTTAATTTTCATTGAAGTTGTGTAATTTCTGGTGGTCCAACCTGTGGTTCCAGGCATGTCCCACCAGGAGGCGACCCAGAGGAGGGTCCAGGAAATGCTAACTGATGAGGAACCTGTTAAACTTTGAAGCATGTTTTATTCAAATATATGAAGCTTTCCTTTTGTGCAATATTAAATGGACAAATAAGTAACAAGGAAATCAGACAGTTTTGAACTTTATTTTCATAATAATTAACTTTTTATTTAAATATCTCCATCTTAAGTTATACCATGACAATATTTGTGTTTCATTATTTTGGAGAAAGATTTGAATAATTATTTAATGCATTTTGCACTATACATTTTCATTCAGTGGTATTCTAAGCTATTGGAAGTTGTTCTGCTGAGGTATATCTGGGAAGTGAGAATGCTTATAAGCAGTCATTTGCAATTATTTCAAGAAAAAAAAATAATGCTGTATCACAATAGCTACTGTTACTGCACATGCTTCAGATTATATCACATAATACATTTGAGGCCACATTGCCCGATGGATGGATGGATGGATGGATGGATGAAAAGTGTCTAAAAACATCATCATTCTTACATGTAACAACCAGAAGTAATTTTGGTAGTCCAGACTGGCCTAAAACATGAAAAGGTCTGGCAGAAACATTTCCGGAGAATTGGGAAAAACACAAATGTGTCTTTTTTTAGATTGTCATTAAATATCTGTTTTTGGGGGGTTGAAGGATGTTTTCCTGAATTGTTCTCTTCCTTCTCTCTTCTAGTTAGCTGTTACCCTGTCATGTTGTTTTCAGTGGTGATGTGATATACAGGCATTCTCTCAGCTATGCTGTTGGAACTGACTGATATTACTTCTTACCCTACAGCCAAGACAAATAGCGACAGTCACCATTCGCGTCCATCTCTGCTGGGGATTCTGCTCTGTTGCTACAGGGGGTGTTGAGTCACTGTTTGTTGATCTTCGGATATTGTCTTCATTATTGGCTACCTTCTGATGGTTGGATGATCATTTCTAGGTCATTATTATTGCTTGCACAGAATTCATCCAGTGGTCCTCACTTTGATGATATGATCCTTAAAGGGAAGACTGACATTTCCTTGAAGAGCAGCCACTTTGAGCCTATGCTGAACACTTCCTGGACTTTATGTTGTCGTGGGCAACAAAAGGTTATATTTTGTCATTTCAGCTAGATCTGCCTTCATCTTATTCTGTTTCATGCTTTTCTAAACAAATATTTGACTAATATGTTTTCTTCTGAATGCCTCATAGAAGCAGGGTAAGGACTCAGGTCTCTGCATCTCTAATTGGAGTCAGGGAAATATGCACTTTATTGTATGCTGAGTATAAAAAGCGCTTCCTTGCTGGAGAATGTAATTGGACTGACTCCAAGAGAAAGTCACTGGTAAATGCAGACAATAAGGAAAGTGACTCAGGTTATAATTGGAACATCTCTTTGAGTTGCCAATGTAATAAGGCTCTAAGGTAAATCCAGGAGAGAAGAATATTCTCTTAGCTCACCTCCCACCTGCTCAAAAGCAATTTAAGATTGTGTCAACATTTTATTTCCACTTAATTTTTTCTGATCTTACATTCCAGTTTGATCCTAGTTCCAAACTTTGAGAATAAAGGCAAGGCAATTTTAGCACAGAAAAGAGAGTATAAATCACTTTGAAGATTAAAATACAAGAACGCATTTACAAAACAAATTTAATTAAAACAATAATTTGTATGAAAATTAAAAACAAGCAAGTAAATAGGTTCATATACTCATAAGCGAGTCTAAATAGGTACGTTTTAATTATAGACTTAAAAGAACTAATGTCAGCTTGTTAATCCAATAACAGCATTTGTGATTATTCAAGTTGCATTTCAAACTTAAACTGGTGACATCCAACAGCAGTCGCTAGCATGATGAAGCTTCATAAAACAGCAGTTGCCATTTTGTTTATTCCTAACTTTTAGACTGCCATCCTTTACAACTGCAGTATGTTTCATGAGGTTTAAGGAGCAACTCTGCTGCCTTCCTGTTATCAGTTGAACTCTCTCTGTACTTATTGGTGTTGAACATCTAAACGTTTATAATAACAATAATTATTGGGTTAGCAAAAGTGCCGAATTCCACAGTACATCAGCGACTGGTGTGAACCAGGCCTTAGACTGTCGGAGGACCGACTGACCACTCTTCTACTTTTCTCTCCTACTACTCTCCAGATGTATTTGTCTGCTGTTATTGTGATTGTTAACCCAGATTTTTCTCAGTGTTTTTCTCTCCATAGAAGCTCCAGCTGGTCTGGTATCCTGCTCAGTTACAACACCCCCTGCTGGATGGGGAGCATTGATTCAGATTATGCTCCCAGTGACCAAACATCCTCCATGTCCTATTGTCAACGTTTTACTTTTTTTAACATAGAAAGTTCTCTTACATCAGTTCTTCTGTTCTTTCTGTGTCTCTTCTCTGTGTTCTCAGACCCCCAGACGGTCGTCTCAGATGGCCGCTTGTACTGAGCCAGGTTCTGGTTCTGGTTCTGCTGGAGGTTTCTTCCTGTTAAAGGGGAGTTTTTCCTCTCCACTGTCGCTACATGCTTGCTCAATATGAAGAATTGCTGAGGAATTGCTGTGGTTGGAGTCTGCATGATCCGGGCACAACCTCACATCGATGACTCAGCGCATTCTGCTGGGATTCCTTACATAGAAAACTTTTAACTCATTGGAATGTTTGTATAATTGTATTGAAATGACTTTTCTTGTAAAGTGCCTTGAGATGACATTTGTTGTGAATTAGTGCTATAGAAATTAACTGAATTAATTGAAAATTCAATTCAGATCTTTCTGATCTGAGCTATAAATTTTAAAATATACCCTGATAGCGGCTGATGAACAGTTTCTTGGTTTCCTTTTAAAACTTCTCTTCGCTACATATTACTACTTTTTAAACACTTTCTTGCTGTACAAATAACTTTTTTCACATCAAAGAGTTTGGAAAAAGATGGGATGTCTAGGTTTTTGAATGGTTGTCAGATTCAGATCATCAGCTGATTTCTTGGTCTAGTTCTAATATCTGTTGTGAAAGACTACAATGTCTGAGTGAATTTCCTTCTTTTAAAAGATTAAGGTTATCAAATGTCTTGCCTGAGTATGGAAACATCACTCTTTCTCCAGACTACTTATTCCACTGTAAGTCTTAACATTAAGACCATCTTCTATCCATCTTTTCTTTATTTGTTGATTTGTCAGTTTGTCCCTTTCATTGTTTTTGTGTTCCATCCATGATTAATGTAACGAATGTAACTGACAAAGTTTGCCTCTATGATTAGATTGAGCGGACTTTTTTATAAAGCACTTTCAGACAATATTAGTTGTGAATTGGTCCTAATTAGACTGAATCATTTTTTTTCTTTTTTTATTCATTCATACATTCCGTTCTTCATTCTATTCTTTTTTCTTTCTCCTTCGGTCCTTCTGTTTTTCCAATCTTCCTTATATGTATCTTTCCTTTCCCTTCTTTTTGCCACCTCATGGTTTCTCTCATGTTCCATGAGTAAAACCTGATCACTGTGGGGATATCTGCCATTATTTCCCCACAAGCTTTTGTTTTTTGCACGATGGAATAAAAGAACAGAGCTCTGAAGAACAGAGTCTGGACATGTTTCTAAATTTGACCAAAGCAATGTGGAAACTTTGTACCCTGGAATCCGACGTATATTTTGAAAAGAAGAAAGGTCAAGATATGCAAAGCTGGTGAAGACACACCCCCAAAAACCTGCCACTGTAATTACGGCAAAAGAATATTCAGGGAGGCTGAATAAAAATTATTTTTATAATTTAAAAATCATGAATCATTTTCTTTCCACTTCATACTTCTGGACGACTTTGTGTTGATCCAACACTTAACATTCAAATTAATGCAGCTACATAATATATAATTATGCTTTTAGTCATAACTTTATATATGAAACACTATGGCAGGCAAAGAGTGCTTTAAATAGATACTCATCATATTCTGATGTTCTTTCTATTTTTGTCAGACAGCTGTTTTCTGTTGGTTGATATTAACAGCTGCAACATCAATGAATACAAACAAGAATAAATGTTCTCAACAGCCTCTTTGTCAGCCATTTTGGATCCCTGTCAGACAGCTGTTATTTGAAGTATTATATCTGATGATGTTTAGGTGGAACCTGTGTTGACCACATGTCAGGATGCTTTATCATGAAAAAATGAAACGTCTATAACAAGTAAAACATGAATGTGGTTTGTGTGCGTGTGTGTGTGTGTGTATCCACTAAGTTCTGCAGCAGCCCCTCCTCATTAAGTAAAAGGTATTGATGTTCACATTACTGTCAGAGCTCTGAGGTTTAGAAGATAGCTGACCTAGACGCACTCACATAAATGTGATCAGAATCAGCCTAGGTGAATATGTCTTGTCATGACAAAACAGGCAGGTGGCCGATGGATTTAAGTAAGGGTGAACATAAAAGTGTAGCAGAAAAATAATGTGAGGACACAGTCTGATTGGATGCAACACACAGTCATGAAACAGATGAGTTTTTCACTAAGCTAATGCTGCCAATCAAATCAAATCATACTTTATTATCCCCTGAGGGAATTTCGTATTTGACTGACCGCACTCAGAGATTTTATAATGGCTGCTTGGACAATTGATATCATTCATCCATAAAAACATGGAAGACTAAAGACATATATCCAATCCTGGCTTTATTCCGAATGAGGATTGTTCAGTAGACCAATGGAGGTTGGAAGGAACACATTTTTAATTTATTCAGACTACATATTAAGACTCTATATCTCCTTCCAGAAGGTAAAAGGTCATAATCCAAAAATAAAACATGGGGCGGATCCACAAGGATTTCCATGCTTTGTTTAGCACTGTCTGTTTATATAGGAGTTGAACAGAAGTATGTTATCGTCTCCAATTACTGCCAATGCCACCCAATGCCTCCCAATGACTACAAAAACAATCCTTATTAGGTTGCTTTTGGCCTGTAGTGACAGATTACCAAACCATGCTCTTATGACATATCTTCTGATACTTTCCAGGAATCCTTGATAAAACTGAAAAATGATTTTCTGATTCGCCCTGAATGTTCAAAGTCTTTATAGGAAGTAAAGTCTTTGTTACAGCCAAATGGTATCCTGAGATAGCTTCATACCATTGATGGATATTACGTCTTTTTTTGACAGTTCTTGATTTAAATGTGTGAAAGCTAAACCAGATCAGAGAACCCAATCAGAGCATGTAGACTCAGGGATTCTTGACCATTTCTTCTTGCACCATCTCCAGGTATCACCCGGTTTCCTGTTTTTTTTTCTTAACCCTAACCCTACAGTGGGAGGAGTTACCCACTCAGTCTCTGGGACTGTAGTGGACCTGTTAGACTCCCCAGGGAAAATACTTACATAAATCTGCCTTTGAGCGTCACAAATACATCATACCCAATAAGAGGAACATCCGCTGTATGCGATAAAGCTTGTGAGGCTACATGGTGTAAATGGACTGAACTTATATAGTGCTTTTCTAGTCATACTGACCACTCAAAGCACTTTACATTGAAGCCACATTC
Source organism: Apricaphanius iberus (assembly GCA_028564705.1). Taxonomy (NCBI): domain Eukaryota; kingdom Metazoa; phylum Chordata; class Actinopteri; order Cyprinodontiformes; family Aphaniidae; genus Apricaphanius; species Apricaphanius iberus. Next base: position 3,831 of record JAPXFQ010002436.1, on the reverse strand, counting down.
ACATTCATACATAGACACCCAACATGGCTCGGTAGGACGATGTTTTTTGGGGTTAAGTGCCTTGCCCAGGGGCACATCGAGATGTGACTGAAGGAAGCTGGAATCAAACCTACGACCCTCCGATTGCAAGCCAACTCTACTCTACCACTGAGCCACAGTCACCCCAAATGATTGATTACATGCTGAGTTGTAATACCGGTGTTCTCCAGTATGTGGTTTTGCTGCACAAACGATCTAGAACCCATATGTGACACGGATGACCGGCAGGCCTTAATTTGTCTTAAAATATGTGTATGCTACTGCCTTGACCATAAACTACATTTCCCAAATGTATGATTGTGTTGTACATGTAGTGACAGTATCCCACCACTAGATCGCTATGTATCCCCATCAGTGTTTAATTAACACAATAAGTTATTCAGACTACTATTATTCTCTTAGAAAGGCTTGAACATGTTATAGGGATCAAGGGAACAGCACTAGGTTGGTTTAAATCATATCTGTCCAACAGATTCCAGTTTGTTCATGTCAATGATAAATCTTCACACTCAAAGGTTACCTGTGGTGTACCACAGGGTTCTGTGCTTGGACCGATTCTCTTTACTATATATATATATATATATATATATATGCTTCCTATTGGTAAAATAATTAGACAACATGGAATGAATTTCCACAGTTATGCTGATGATACACAGTTATATTTATCCATAAAACCTGATGAAACCAATCAGTTAGGTAGATTACAAGCATGTCTGGAAGACATAAAAACCTGGATGACTCTAAATTTTCTACTTTTAATTCAGACAAGACAGAAGTTGTTGTCTTTAAAAAGGAAACTGCTAAATCAATCACTTCATTTGGATGGCATTAATTTGACCTCTGGTAATAATGTAAAGAACCTCGGTGTAATTTTTGACCAAGACATGACATTTCAAGGATTCAAGGATTCAAGGAACTTTTATTGTCATACCATCTCACGTTACATGTGATGGTATGAAATTAGGAATCAGGTCCGGAATTGAAAGCCATTTAAATTAAATTAGAGAAAAAAACAAATAAATAAATGTGCTCTACAGGACGCAGCTGGAGTTCAGCAGTCTAACAGCTGCAGGGAAGAAGCTGTTATTGAGCCTGGTGGTCTTGCTCTGTATGCTCCTCAGCCGCCTGCCTGAAGGAAGGGGCTGAAACAGGCTATGAGCGGGATGGGTGGAGTCCTTCAGGATGCGGAGGGCCCTTCCCCTGCACCGGGACGTGTAGAGATCCGAGATGGTGGGAAGCGTGCTCCCTACAGTCGTTTGTGCAGCTTTCACCACCCGCTGCAGAGCCTTCCTATCAGCAGCAGGTGCAGATGACACTCTCCACTGCACAGTGATAGAAACTACTCAGGACGGAGCTTCCAAGTCCAACTCTCCGCAGCTTCCTCAGAAAGTAGAGACGCTGGTGGGCCTTGTTGACCAGACGTGAAGTCTTGGCATTCCAGGTGAGGTTGTTGGATATTTGCACACCCAGGTACCTGAAACTGGAGACCACTTCCACAGCTGCTCCTGCGATGTACAGGGGAAGGAGAGGACACTTGTCCCTTCTGAAATCCACCACCATCTCCTTGGTCTTCTGTGCATATGTTGCTTTGGCCTGCAGTTAGTCTTTTTCGGGCCTCTCTGAATGCTGATGCCTCACCTTCCTTGAATGCAGCATCCCTAGCTTTCAGCAGAGCTCTCACCTCAGAGTTCAGCCATAGTTTCTGGTTTGGATAGCAGGTTATTATCCTGGTGGTGGTGACATCATCAGCACATTTGGAGATGAAACAAAGGACAGATTATGTATATTCCTCCAGGTCCACCTCTCCTTAATGTGTAGCTGCCTCTTTGAAGACCTGCCATTCTGTGCACTGAAAACAGTCCTGGAGCACACAAGCCGCATCTCTGGGCCACACAGTGATGGTTTTCTTCGTTGGCCTGATGCGTCTCAGCAGGGGGCGGTATGCTGGCGCCAGCAGGATGGAGATGTGATCGGAGAGGTCAAGATGGGGGCGAGGAAAAGCTCTGTATGCACCGCGGATGTTGCTGTACACACGGTCCAGAGTATTTTCTCCGCGTGTTGGAAAGGTGACATGCTGGTAAAAAAGTGTCAGTGTCAGACCACAGAATTTGGGGGTTAAGTGCCTTAAGTGCCAGGGCACATTGACATGTGACTGGAGGTAGCTGGAATCGAGCCTACGACCCTCCGATTGCAAGCCAACTACTCTACCACTGAGCCACAGTCGCCCTTGATTACAGCAGCAGTTTAGCACAAAGCAAACTGGCGGTAGGGAAACAATTTTCATCTCTCCCATGACAGAACCAGCCGACATGGAGCCTGATCCTGGATTCCCTCCGAAATCAGAATCACCAGACCTTCCAGCGACAGGTTCTTCAGAGCAGCCGGTCCTTTCTGCTCTTCTTTTGCCCACCCTGTTCCTGCTTCTGTTACTAGACCTACAGGTGTGTATGAAATTTTGGAATTGAATTACACTAAACATTTTATACATCTGTTTAAGTTCCCAGAAAAAAAAGCATTTACAAATGAAATACGCACATCAATAATTGTAATGTGTATCTTTCATCTAGGACCAAATATCTGTGTAAAATATTTTAGTAAAATGCACATACATATAATTTTTTTGCCTGTTTTTCAGAAAAAAACTTTCTGGTTAAACCCTTTTAATGTAATCTAGCAACATTCTCGTTCCCCTGTGTTCTTTGAAGGCCCGGCCAGGAAGAGGGCGAGGTGGAGGCGGCAGCTGTCCACCGAGCCATCGGAGTTCGAGTGGGAGATGCTGGAAGCCCTGAAGGCCAGACAGGATCCTCCTGCTCCTCGGATCCAGGATCCTGATGAGCTCTTCCTTCTCTCTCTGCTTCCTCTCCTGAAAAACATTCCACCTCATGCCAAATAGACAATAAAATTTAAAATGAAAACTTTTTTTGATTAATTAAACATAAAAAAATGCATCATAGATAAAAGAAAATACTTTTGCAATGGTGTTTACAAGCCTGGGTGGTGTTATAATTAACCTTATAGTCTGGTAGCCAGTACCTGCAATCAGAAGACAAACAGGTGAGAAGCTAAAAAGTAGGTATAGTCACGGGAGAAACTACATCTTTAATAACTTTATTGTTCATTATGGACAGGAAGTTTTGCTTTAAGTTATGTTTGGGTGGCTCTTAAAAGAGCCGTTGTGGATCAGTCCTGTATGGATCTTACTATTCTGCTGGCTACCATGGCACTGCTTCCTCCTCACTGAAGTGGGATGATAGTGGAGACAGTGGAAATGCCCACTCTGAAGCTGCTGGCGATGGATCTGTAGGAGTCACCAATAGCAAGAAATCTGCACGTACAGAACCAAAACAATATTAAAATTAAAATTAAATGTGGGCCACATATTCTTTTCCATTTTAATAACAAAAATATTTATTAAGGGACGGCCCAATGCAATGCATGGAGGCAGTGCAAATCCATTGCAAAGCAATGTATTGCACTGCCTCCATGCAATTGCATGGGCAGTCCCTTATTATTCTTCACTCCTAAACTGGACTCTTATTAAGGGACGGCCCAATGCAATGCATGGAGGCAGTGCAAATCCATTGCAAAGCAATGTATTGCACTGCCTCCATGCAATTGCATGGGCAGTCCCTTATTACTCTTCACTCCTAAACGGACTCTTATTAAGGGACGGCCCAATGCAATGCATGGAGGCAGTGCAAATCCATTGCAAAGCAATGTATTGCACTGCCTCCATGCAATTGCATGGGCAGTCCCTTATTACTATTCACTTCTAAACGGACTCTTATC